>CAUYLG010051632.1:0-19565 GCA_963573385.1 Cacajao melanocephalus | reverse complement strand
AGTTAGCTCTTCTTGTTGAATTGTTCCCTTTACCATTATGTAATGCCCTTCTTTGTCTTTTTTGGTCTTTGTTGTTTTAAAGTCTGTTTTGTTAGAGACTAAGATTGCAACCTCTGCTTTTTTACTTTTATTTATTTTATTATTATTTTTTTTTTTGCTTTCCATTTGCTTGGTAAATTTTCCTCCATACCTTTATTTTGAGCCCGTGTGTGTCTTTGCACATAAGATGGGTCTCCTGAAGGTTATGTGTTATGTGTGAATTAGATCCTGTCATCATGATGCTATCTGGTTATTTTGCACACTAGTTGATGCAGTTTCTTCTAGTGTCATTGGTCTTTATATTTTGGTGTGTTTTCGCAGCTACTGGTACTGGTTTTTCCTCTCCATATTTAGTGCTTCTTTCAGGAGCTCTTGCAGGGCAGGCCTGATGATAACGAAATCCCTTAGCATTTGCTTGTCTGGAAAGGATTTTATTTCTCCTTCGCTTATGAAGCTTAATTTGACTGGACATGAAATTCTGGGTTCAAAATTCCTTTCTTGAAGAATATTGAAGACATTCCCCCAATCTCTTTTGGTTTGTAGAATTTCTGCTGAGGGGTCTGCTGTTAGTCTGATGGGCTTCCCTTTGTAGGTGACCTGGCCTTTCTCTTTGGCTGCCCTTAACAGTTTTTCCTTCATTTCGACCTTGGAGAATCTGATGATTATGTGTCTTGGGGTTGATCTTCTCTTGGAGTATATTAATGCTCTTCTCTGTATTTCCTGAATTTGCATGTTGGCTTATCTTTCTAGGTTGGGGAAATTCTCCTGGATAATATCCTAAAGTGTGTTTTCCAGCTTGTTTCCATTCTCCCTATCTCCTGGTACTCCAGTCAATTGTAGATTCAGTCTTTTTATGAAGTCCCATATTTCTTGGAGGCTTTGTTCATTCCTTTTCATTCTTTTTTCTCTATTCTTGTCTGCATGTCTTATTTCAGTAAGGTGATCTTCAAACTCTGATACCCTTTCTTCCGCTTGGTTGATTCAGCTTTTGATATTTGTGTGTGCTTCACGAAGTTCTCTTGCTGTGTTTTTAAGCTCCATCAATGCTCCTCTCTAAACTAGTTCCTCTAGTTAACAATTCCTAGAACTTTTTATCAAGGTTCTTAACTTCTTTGCATTGAGTTAGAACATGCTCCTTTAGCTCAGTGTAGTTTTTTATTACCCATCTTCTGAAGCCTACTTCTGTCAGTTCGTCCCTCTGATCCTCCATCCAGTTCTGTACCCTTGATGGAGAGACATTGTGATCATTTGGAGGAGAGGAGGACTTTGGCCTTTCGCGTTTTCAGCACTTTTTGTTGGTTCTTCCTCATCTTCATGAGTTTGTCTAGTTTCGGTCTTTGAGGCTACTGACCCTTGGATGGGGTTTTTGTGGGGGCCTTTGTTGTTGTTGTTGTTGTTGATGCTGTTGTTGCTTTCTGTTTGTTTGTTTTATTTTCAATAGTCAGGTCCCTCTTCTGTAGGGCTCCTGTGGTTTTCTGGGGATTCACTTCAAGCCCTGTTCATCTGATTTGCTCCTGTGCCTGGAGATGTCACTCGAAGCTGGAGAACAGCAAAGATGGGTGCTTGTTCCTTCTTCTGGGACCTCTGGCTGCGAGGGGCACGAGGCTGATGCCAGTAGGATCACTCTTGTATAGGGTGTCTGACAACCCCGTTGGAGGGTCTCACCCAGTTGGGTGGCATGAGGAGCAGGACCCATTTAATGAAGCACTTTGTCCCTTGGTGAAGAGGGTGTGCTTTGCTGGGCAAAACCCATTCATCTGGGCTGCCCAGATTCCTCAGAACTACCAAGAGGACAGGCTAAGTCTGCTGGTCTGCAGAGACTATGGCCACCCCTACCCCTAGGGCCTCAGGCCTAGGGAGATCTGAATTCTGTCCCTGAGCCGCTGGCTGGAATTATTGGAGTTATTTCTTTTCTCCCGTGGTATTCTATACTTACCCCTATGAACCACTTATTATAACTGTTTACCTGCCTAGTTTCTAAACTAAATTGTGAGATATTTGTTTGTAGTAAGGGTTATGTTGTATTATTGTACCTCTAGCACTATGTGTACAGCTGGCACATGGTAGGTGTTAAATGTTCATTGAATGAATTGATGAGAACAATAAATATGGGTTGTATTATCAAAGAAGGATGGATTGCATAGGGTTTAACGTAGACTTTGAAAGAAAAAATGATTTAAATTGGTTGATAAGAGAAGGTATTCCACACAGTGTGATAAACATGTAAAATGAAGTCATAAATGAGCAATGTGACCTTTTTGGTTGTCAGAAATAATTGCAGTAACTAAGGGTTCATATTGGAAAGTAACGAGTCATCATACAAAAAGGTGAGGTAAAGTAGATCCTGTTCACTTAGATTTTTATATGCCAAACTAAGAAATCTGAATTATTACTGATTCTGATAATCCAGTGAAAATATGGTATGGCAATATCAGAAAACCAATGGGAAATCAACTCAGTGAAGACTAGGATGATGGCAGGGATCATTAGGGGAAAAACTTTTTAAATTTTTATTTTCACATTTTGTTTTCATGACACTGGGTTTGGGGAAAAGAGGAGTTCATAAGTATATGGAACTGTGATATTTTGCTGTCTCTCAA
Organism: Cacajao melanocephalus; assembly: GCA_963573385.1. Lineage (NCBI taxonomy): Eukaryota > Metazoa > Chordata > Mammalia > Primates > Pitheciidae > Cacajao > Cacajao melanocephalus. Next base: position 16,926 of record CAUYLG010051632.1, on the reverse strand, counting down.
GTGCCATATGGATCAAAGTTCAAATTTTGTCTTCAAGTTCAGGACCTGGTTCTGAATCAGTAGAGGTCAACCCATTGCTGCTGAGGATTAGGGGTCTGTTGGAAGAAAGAAAGAGACATTGGTGTGAATGACTGCAGATGACTGTCATTCCAGAACCTATCTCAGGCCTTGGACATTTTCAATATAGTTTATTGGTTGGGGGGTGCCAAAACCTATCCTTAGAGCAACATGGAAGGACCAGGCTGAGATTGTACTGGGAGTGAAAGGTTGTCAGGCATACAGTGAACAGCTGATGAGAACACAAACCTTCAGAGGTTTTATTCTCTGCATCCTCACTAACATCTGTTATTTTTTGTCTTTTTAATAATAGCCATTCTGACTAGGGTAAGATACTATCTCATTATGGTTTAATTTGCATTTCTCTAATGATTAATGATGTTGATCATTTTTAAATATAAGTGTTGACGAAGATAAGTATATCTTCTTTTGGGAAATGTCTATTCATGTCATGCCTAAGGGGATTTTTTTTTTTTTGAGGTTGCATCTCGCTCTGTTGTCCAGACTGGGGTATATTGGTGCGATCTTGGCTCACTGCAACCTCTGCCTCCAGGCTCAAGTGATTCTCCTGCCTCAGCCTCCTGAGTAGCTAGGATTACAGGCACATGCCACCACTCCCAGCTAATTTCTGTATTTTTAATAGAGAGGGTTTCACCATGTTGGTCAGGCTGGTCTCAAACTCCTGACCTCGTTGTGATCCACCTGCCTCAGCCTCCCAAAGTGCTGGGATTACAGGTGTGAGCCACCAAGCCTGGTCTGTTTTTTGTTTTCTTCCTGTTGTTTGAGGTCCTTTTATTCTAGATTTGAGTCCCTTGTTGTATGAATAGTTTGAAAATATTATCTCCCACTCTACAAGGTCTTAGTCTTAAATTATTTTCCTAGACCCATGTCCAGGAGAGTTTTACCTAGGTTTTCTTGTAATATTTTTATAGTTTTAGGTCTTACTTAACTCTATAATAAATTTTGAGTTGATTTTTGTATATGGTAAGAGTTAGGGATCGTTTCATTCTTTTGCATATGGCTGTCCAATTTTCCTAACACTATTTATTAAAGAGGGTGTCCTTTCCCCAGTGTCAGTTCTTGTCAGCATTGTCAAAGGTCAGTTGGCTCTAAGTATGTAACTTTATTTCTGGGTTCTCTATTCTGTTCCATTGAGAATTTCTCGTAGGGTCACTCTTGGTTATAACAAATTCCCCTAGCATTTGCTTGTCTGGGAAAGACTTTATTTTTCTTCCATCTATGAAGGATGATTTTGCTGGATAGACTCTTCTTGGCTGACAGTTTTTTTTTTTTTTAATTTCAGCATTTTAATTATATCACCTCATTCTCTTCTAGCATGTGAACTTTCTGCTAAGAAATCCAGTTAGTCTGACGGGAGTTTCTTTATGGGTGACTAGATGCTTTTCTCTTGCTTTTAAAGGATATGCTTTTTATCTTTGACTTTAGGGAGTCTCACTATAATGTGCCATGGGGAGATATTTTTGCATTGTGTTTGCCTATGGATTGCTGAAGCTCCTGTAACTGAATGTGAATGTCTAACATTCTTGCTAGACTTGGGAAGTTTTCTTCTATTATTTAATTACATAGGTTTTATAGTTCTTCCTTTGTCTCTTTGTCCCTGGGATGCAAATAATTTGAATATTTGATCACATTATGTTGTCCCAAATATCACAAAGCCTTTGCGGATTTTTTAGCTTCTTTTTCTTTATTTTTGTCTCACTGGATTATTTCAAAAGATGTGTCTTCAAGTTCTGAGATTCTTCTGCATGATCTAGTCTATTACTGGAGCTTTCAAATATATTTTATATTTTCTTCAATTAATTCTTCAGCTCCAGAATTTCTATTTGGTTCATTCTTAAAAATATCTGTCTATCTCTTTGGTAGATTTCTCATTTATATCCTGAATTCTCCTTCTGAATTCTTTGTATTGTTTTCTAGAATTCTCTTGCATCTAACTGAGCTTCTTTAAAATTGAAATTTTGAATTATTTATCTTGGATTTCAGCAACTTCTTTTTGATTAAGATCTATTGCTGGAGAATTATTGTTTTCCTTTGGAGGTTTTATATTTCCTTGTATTTTGATGTTTTCTATGTCTTTACGTTGATATCTGTATATCTGGTGTAACAGTTGCATCTTCCTATTTTTGAATTCGCTTCCATAGGGTAGGACTTTCCTGAAGATATATCTGTGGTGTTGGTTGAGTGGGGCACTTTGGCTTTTATTCTGGGTGCATGTAGTACTGTAGTCTCTGTATTTTTTTTTTTCTGTAAATAGCATTAGTGCTTTCTGTGATTTCCTTAGAGGATTAGGCTGCAATTATTAGCAAAGGCTGTGGTGAAGTTGTACTGGGGACTGGGGAGCCAGGTGGGCTAGTCTTCAGGCCCCAAGGGTAGCAAGAGTAGGGTGAGTCTACTTATCTTTGCTCCCCACAGTGGTGTATGCTGGCACCTGTGTTGGCAGTTACTGGTAGGCCAGTTCCTGGGCCCTAGGTGGCTTGCATGGATGCTGGTAGTGGCAGCAGTAGGCTAGGTGACTGAACAGGTTCTCATGTCACTGGGAAGCCAGTGTGCTATGGGTCATGGCAGTAGTGGTGGTGGAAGGATCCTCTGGGTCCTGCATGGTATGGGCTAGTGTTGGTGGTGGCTGTGCTACCGGTCGCCACCCACAGCTCCAGACATGCTGCCCTCAGGCTCTTCTGCTCTCTGCAGCAGCGGTGCTACAGTGCCATGTGGCAGGGAGGAAGGACTTGCTTTCACACCAGATCCCAGGCATGCAGGCCATGTCACACTGTGGGGCTGAGTCTCAGACAGGCAGCTCTGGGTCACCAGACCCAGCCTTCAGCAGCAGTAGCAGAAGTGGGTGTGTGGACAAGGAGGAGTTGTCCTGTTCTCTGTGTGTGAGCCTGAGTACAGACACTGTTCTGTTGGTGGGAGAGGAAATTAATGAGTATAAATTACTCCAGTTTGCCATTAAAGGGAAGGATAAATATGGTGAGACGGTGGTAATTGGAAGGAGTTCTGGAGCCTATTGAAGTGTTCATTGTGTTAACGGGTTTTGTTTTAATAGAGAGAAAATGAACTTAAAGATATTAGTGTAACTATTTTATTGAATCAGCTAGATTTGATTAGTTTAAGTGGGAAGCAAACATTATTTTCTTGCTACTGCCCTTCAGACTCACGTGGCACACATATCTCTCTAAAAGCTTTCCTAGTCAGTTTTGTCAATTAACTCCTTCTCATTGTCAGATATTAAATAACTTATTTCATCTAAATTAGTACTTCCATTTAGTATACAATCAAGCTATGTTCCTTCTCCCAGCTCAACCTGGTCCTGCTAATTATTACACAAGCCAAGGGAAAGAAGGTCCTTATCGGTTCTTCCACCTTATTCTTTTACTCTCTTTTTATATTCTTTTCATTAGTTCTTTTTCTTTTCTTTTTTTTTTTTTTTAAGACAGGGTCTCGCTCCATCACCCAGGCTGGAGTGCAGTAGTGCAGTCATGGCTTACTGCAGCCTCAATCTCCTGGGCTCATGGTACTCTCCTACCTCAGCCTTCTGAGTATCTGGGACTACAGGAGCATGCTGCCATACATGGCTGACTTTTTGACGGGTAGAGATAGGAGTCTTGCTATGTTGCCCAGGCTGGTCTTGAACTCCTAGCCTCAATTGATCCTCCTGCCTCAGCATCCCAAAGTGCTAGGATTATAGGCATGAACTACTGTGCCTGGCCCTACTCTCTTTTTCAATTCATATTATAGTTTTTGGCTCCTCCATAAGTGGGGCAAGGTGTGGGGAAGAGTTAAGTTGTTAAAGAGTTAAGAATTAAAGTGAGGATCAGCATCAGTCTTGTACCCCATGGAAATATCAGGAAATACAAGTCAAGTAGTTAAAGAGATTCTCTTATATTATTCTGATCAGGAAACAGCACTGGGTAAACCAATAGATTTTGCAGTATTGGGAAGAGTAGGATGTTACTTTCTCCTTTTTGTATATGTTCCTGTTCTCTATAAAAAGTCCCTCTTCCTTGGTTTGAGGTAAGGGACATCTTCCCTCCTCCACCCTCTGTGGGGAGGGAAAAATCAGGGAAATGCATAGAACTGCAGTAGCTCTATTCAGAAGAAATACTCTCTCTGAACTCAGATCAGTTTCCAGCCTTCCCATATATAGACAACAGGTGGGTGAAGGGTGAAGTGTTGAAACACTTTTTTTGGCCACCCCTTTGCAAATTTCACCTTAATGAATCTATTATCTCTTCATTTGAATGTATACATTCTCATTATTTATTGCATTCAGCTGAGAGAACAGAAAAATGTCATTTCACATTGTTGCCTAGGAAAGAAAAGGCATATATGATTCCTGCCTAAGAATGCAGGCTCAGTGCATTTTATGAATGTAAGATAGAAAAGACTACTTATTGTTATAACCTAAATGAGTTGATGGCACCTGTAGCCACTGTCAGAATGTTATCAGGTTCAAAAGACACATTGGTCTGATGTCTGGCCTGTAAAAGAAATGTAAACCTTTGGTCAAGGAAATTTCAAATGAGGGATGTATGTATTTCAAATAATGTATGATAAATAGCGAAACTTCATCAAAAATATTTTATTCATCCCTATTGCCAGAGTTTTAGTGATAACCTCTCAAAAATCTCTCCTTACATCCCTCCACTTCTCTCTACCAATTCTGCTCTTCCAAGAATAATTCTTGACCCTTTTAAAATCTAATACAGTTTAGCCTTTTCACTTCTCCAGTTCTTCACTCAAACTTTATGCCAGTCATCTCAACACACATCCTGATAGCTGAGCAAGTGTATACAGAAACATTTTTAGAAGATGAGAAAGGGGTGAGTAAAGAAAGTTATGAATGCTAAGATATTTCTTCTGTGACATACTGATAAATATAATTTAATTTTTCTTTCTTTCCTTTTGGTTTAGCCAAAACTGGTAAAACTGAGTCACTACATGTAGCATTCACTGAAGATGAAACCACTTCCATTAAAACAGATAAAACTCATTCTCCTGATGTTTTAAGAAATCAATCAGTAACACCTATCAGCATCCAAAATATATTTCTTGATCATTGTGTACAAGAAAGAGTAACTACAATTTTATCACCCCAAAAATCTACTAAGCATGTCTGCTGGAAGATTCCAGATACTGCTACTGGTTCCATATTTTTTCCAAGTTGTCCTTCAGCTTCTACTCGAGTTTTTGGGAAAAAAACAAACAAAATGGAAAGTTCAAGAAAGTTGAAAACTATGAAAGATGTTTATACTGAAAAAAGGCTAGAAAACATTTTAGTTCTTTCTTCAGAGTTCTCCAAACCTAAAAGTATTCCTGGCCCAGTTATCACTCACAAACTTGAGAAAGTGCGCCCTAAGTATCAACCTTTACCAAAGAGTCCAGGCTATACTTATCGGCACACCTCGAGAGATTTAAGAGCAACAGTGCCAAGCCCTCCACCTCGGACTGTATCTACAAAGCCAGAAGGACAGTCTGAACAGTTTAAACCAACTGCTACAGTGGCACTAAGAGTTACTGAATTTCCAGGTTTTATTTCCTTGCCAACACCAACTTTACCAAGAAAACCTCAAAGACAGTCTGTGATAGGTAAATACAGTCTGAACATGGTATAATTATAGAGTCAAGTAGAGCAAAGGGGAGAGAAGGCATTCAAGCTAATAGTACCCCTCCCCCTTTGGGTTTTCATGGTGGGAAGATGGAATCACCTTGTATCTATACATGTAATACTTGAGCCATAGGGCAATAACCAGAGTCCTGACCTTGCAGATCTGCCAAGGCCAAACGGGGCACTCCATTCAGATGATGATGATGGGAACCAATAAGAGAATTCAAAGGATCAGAAAAGCTAATATAAAGAAACAGAATACACAATCATTCAAAATGTGACCTAGATGAACTCCAGAAGTAGAATGCCAATGCTGATAGATGCCTTCATGAATACATTTTCATGGATAATTGCAATCCATTAAATGATTAACAATTATATTGAAGACATAAAACCCTCAAATGAATTTTTACAAGTATCCAAAGTCCTCCATTTTTTTCCTTTTTTTCTAGAAACTCTTGCAACAGAAAATGAAAATGTAGAAAGTGCCCCAAAGCAAATCCCACCAAGACCACCTGAAGGTAACTGGTAGATTTATACAATTCTTTTAGAAACGATACAAGATTATATCCTTATAAAAGTATTAGTGATTTTGTATGTTTATGTGAGCACTTCACACATGCATAACACACATATGGCTTACCTTATTTTCAGCTCCCTAAGTCATTTATTGGAGCAGCTATTTTTAATGTATTGACTATGAACCAAACATTTTGATGTTAAGAATGTAAAAGCTGATGTACTCTTATTCTGGGTGGGGCAAACAGGCATACAAAAATATGAATTAATTGTTTGTCATGTGCCAGGCACTGTTTAATATGAATTAATTGTTTGTCATGTGCCAGACACTGTTTTAAGTGCTTTGACCTTAGTCACTTGGAAGAAACAAACAATGAAAATGAAATACATCTTTGAAGAAAGATTACACCATCCTAGATGTTACATAATGTCTACAAACAATCTCTCAAGTATAGTATGTGGTAAATAATTTACAATTACCAGGCACACACAGAGAAAGACAAAATGAATGAAAACTAGCAGAAACAATAAGCACTAGAAACATATCCACAAGATTATTTGGTGTTAGGATTATTGGACACATTTTTAAATAACCTGGTGACTTCTGGGTTTTTTTTCCATGATTGAGTAGTTTGTATTGGACTAACTTTACCAAAATTGACTATTAAAGCTGCCAAAAATATATAAGGTAGCTATTGAAGGAACTGGACAATAACCAATGTGGGCATGACTTGAGTGGAACTAGACAGTAACCAGTGAGGATATGACTTGAGTGCCTACAATTCCTGAAAGAAGGGAAGCTCTGCCTTTACCTTGGCTTTTGCCGGAGGGTATTTGTTGTGTGGGAATATGGATCACAAGTGGTGGTTTTAGTGGATTGAGGAGATTGCAGTCAGACTCCAGAGCAGCCAATAGATTTGGGACTTGAGGGAGAAAATCTTGGTGAGGAAAGAATTGAAAGAAAGTGAAGCAAAAAATCTGCATACAAGCTGGGCACAGTGGTGTGCAGCTCTGGTCCCAGCTCTTGAGAGCCTGAGGTGGAGTATCACTTTAGCCCAGGAGTTTAAGGCCCACCTGGGTAACATAGTGAGACTCTGTGTTAAGCCATTCTTGCATTGCTATAAAGAAATACCTGAGACTGGATAATTTATAGAGAAAAGAGATTTAATTGGCTTACAGTTTTGCTGACCATACAAGAAGTGTGATGCTGGTATATGCCTCTGGTGAGGGCCTCAGGGAGCTTTTACTTATGGTAGGTAGCAGAGTCAGAGCTTGCACATTACATGATGATAGCGGGAGCAAGAGAGTGGTGTGGGGTAGGGGGTGCCACACACTTGAAAACAGCCAGATCTTACAAGAAGTTGCTATCATGAGGGCAGCACAAAGCCATAAGGGATCCACTCCCATGACCTAGACACCTCCCACCAGGCCCCATGTCCAACACTGGGAGTTACATTTCAACATGAGATTTAGAGGGAACAACATCCAAATTATATCACCCCACCTCTGGCCCCTCAAATATCATGTTCTTTTCATGTTGCAAAATACAATCATCCCCTGCCAGTAGTTCCCCAAAAGTCTTAACTCATTTCAGCATCATTCAAAAGTACAAAGTCTCATGTGAGACAAGTCATGTCCCTTTGTATTAGTTAGAGTTCTCTAGAGGGATAGAACTAATATGATATGTGCATATATGAAAGGGAGTTTATTAGGAGAATTGACTCACATGATCACAAGGTAAAGTCCAACGACAGACTGTCTGCTAGTTGAGGAATAAGGAAACCAGTAGTGACTCAGTCTGAATCCCAAAACCTCAAAAGTAGGGAAGCCGACAGTGCAGCCTTCAGTCTATGGCTAAAGGCCCAAGAGCCCCTGGCAAACCACTGGTGTAAGTCCAAGAGCCTAAATGCCAAAGAACTTGGAGTCTGATGTTCTAGGGCAGGAAGCATCGAGCACAGGAGAAAGATGAAGGCCAGAAGAGTCAGCAAGTCAGCTGCTTCTACCTTCTGCCTGCTTTTTCAGCTGCCTGTGCTGGCAGCTGATTGGATGGTGCCCACCCACACTGTGGGTAGGTCTTCCTGAGGGTGGGTCTTCCTCTCCTACTCCACTGACTCAAATGTTAATCTCTTCTGGCAACACTCAGAAACACCCAGATACACCCAGAAACAATACTTTGCATCCTTCAGTCAACTTGACAGTTAAGCCATTCTTTCATTGCTTTGCCATTACACCCTTCCACCTAGACACCTGTAAAATCAAAAGAAGTTATTTATTTCCAAGCCTATAAAATTAAAACAAGTTATTTATTTCCAAGCCTGTAAAATTAAAACAAGTTATTTACTGCCGAGATACAATGGGGATGGGTACCAGCATTGAGTAAACATTTCCATTCCAAAAGGGAGAAATTGGCCAAAAGAAAGGGGCTACAGACCCTGTACAGGTCTGAAACCCAGCTGAGTCGATATTATATCGTAAAGCTCTCAAATAATCTTTGACTGGATGGCCCACATCCAGGGCACACGGGTGCAAGGGGTGGGCTCCCAAGGCCTTTCCCAGCTCCACCCATGTGGCTTTGCAGGACACAGCTCCTGTGGCTGCTCTCATGGGTTGGAGTTGAGTTCCTGTGGCTTTTCCAGCCTCGGGATTTAAGCTGCATGGGGTGCTACCATCCTGGGGTCTGAAGGGTGGCAGCCCACTTCCCACAGCTCCGTTTGTGTGGGGGATCCAACCGCACATTTCTTCTCTGTACTGCCCTAATAGAGGTTCTTGGTGAAGGCTCCACCACTGTGACAGGCTTCTACCTGAGCACCCAGGCTTTCTCAGACATCCTCTGAAATGTAGGTGCAGGCTGTCAAACCTCCTTCACTCTTGCATTCTGCAGGTTTTGAGGCCTAACACCATGTGGAAGTCACCAAGGCTTACATCTTGCACACTCCAAAGCAGCAGCCTAAGCAGTATCTAGACCCTTTGAGCTGAGGCTGGAGTCAGAATGGTCAAGACGCAAGGAGCAACCCCCTCAGGTGGCACAGGGCAGTGGTGCCCTGGCCCTGGCCCCTAAAACTATTCACTCCTCTTGGTCCTCTGGGCCTGTGATGGGAGGGGCTGTGACAAAGGTCTCTGAAATGTCTTTGAGGCCTTTTTTTCCATTTTCTTGGCTATTCGTACTTGGATCCTTTTTAGTTATGCAGGTCTCTCTAGCAAGTGGTTACTCAATAGCCTGCTTGAATTTCTCTCCCAAAGCTTTTTCTTTCCCTGCTATATGGCCAGGCTGCAAAATTTCCAAACTTTTACAATCTGCTTCCCTTTTGAATATAAATTTCAACTTTGCCATTGCTTTGCTCCCACATCTGAGCATAGGCTGTTAGAAGCAGCCAGGCTAAATCTTGAATGCTTTGCTGCCTAGAAATTTCTTCTATCAGATACCCTAAGTTATCACTCTGACGTTCAGACTTCCACAGATCATTAGGGCATGAATAGAATTTAGCCAAGCTGTTTGCTAAGGTGTAACATGGATGACTTTTGCTTCAGTTTCAAATAAGTTCCTCATTTCAATCTGAGACCTTGGCAGCCTGGACTTTACTGTCAATATAAGTATCAGCATTTTGATCATGCTGTCTACCCAGTCTCTGAGAAGTTCCAAACTTTCCCTCATTATCCTGTCTTCTTCTGAGCCCTAGAAACTCTTCCAGCCTCTGCCTGTTATCTAGTTCCAAAGTGGCTTCCACATTTTCATGTATCTCTATAGCAATGCCCCCTTTTCAGTATGAATTTTGTGTGTTGGTTTGTTTTTGCATTGCTACAAAAAAAAAAAAAAAACTCAAGACTGAGTAATTTATAGAGAAAAGCGGTTTAATTTGTTTACAGTTCTGAAGGCTATACAAGCATGGTTGTGGCGTGCACTTGGCTTTTGGGGAGGCCTCAGTGAGCTTTTATTCATGGCAGAAGATGAAATGAAACAAAAGCAGGTATATCATGTTGCAAAAGCAGAAGCAAGAGAGAGATTGAAGGAGAGGTGCCACACATTTTTTTTTTTTTTGAGATGGATTCTTGCTCTGTTGCCCAGGCCGGAGTGCAGTGGCACAATCTCAGCTCACTGCAATCTCTGCCTCCCAGGTTCAAGTGATTCTCCTGCCTGAGCCTCCTGAGTAATTTGGACTGCAGGCATGCACCACCACGCCCAGCTAATTTTTGCATTTTTCATAGAGACAGGGTTTCACCATGTTGACCAGGTTGGTCTTGAACTCCTGACATCAAGTGATCCACCCTTCTTGGCCTCCCAAAAGTGCTGGGATTACAGGTGTGAGCCACCACATCTGGCCTGCCACATACTTTTAAACAAGATCTAATGAGAATTCTACTCACTATCACAAGGACAGCACCAAGCCATAAAAGATCTGCCTGCATGACCCAAACACCTCCCTCCAGGACCCACATCCAACATTGGGAATTACATTTCAACATGAGATTTAAAGAAGACAACATCCAAACTATATCACAATCTCCTAAAAAGAAATCTGCATGCAGACTCCCTCAAGGGTGCTAGCTGATTTCTAAGCTGTGCATGTGTAGAACAAGACTCCAAGAAACACAGCAGAAAACATCAGCTGAGAAGATAAGAAATTGATCATAGAGTTTTGTGGTTGCATAAGAGGTGGATAGTAGATTTCGAGCTCTGACAAAGTGTTGGGGCCTTTGTAAACACATTGGAATTTCAGTTGAAATTCCATGCCTTAGGAATAAAGAGGATGTTCTAGGAAAGAGGACAAAACCAAAATAGCCAAGCCCTAACAAAGCTCAAATCAATCTTTGATAATGGTGTTTTCTGCCTAATCAAAGAAAACCTAACACATGTCGAGAGAGTGAGAGAGCCAGAGAGAGAGAGAGCAAAAGAGAGTGTATTATCCAGACTTGTTAAAATAGTTCATACTCAAAGTCCAGCATTAAATTAAAAAATTACAAAGCATTCTAAAAAAACCAAAATGTCTGAAAAACAGTAGAAAGAAAGGCAATAGAAACAGCCCTAGATTTGATTCAGATATTAGAGTTTCAAATGGATTTAAAAATGACTATGATTACTATGTCCAAGAAAATAAACAGATCCTTGGAGAATTTCACCACAGAACTGGTATTTTTGTTTTTAAAAATGAGTCAAATAAAATTCTATAACAATAAAAATAATATAACAAATTAATAATTCAAATGGCTGCATTTAATAAGAGGTTATACATAGCAGAACACTCCAACAGCAGCCCTCCATTCCTCCCAGAACCTTTGTATCCTTGTCTATGATGTAAATTAACATCTGGGTCTCTTCCATGTCATGCTGCAATTTTTGCTTTATTGAGTTTCTTCTCTGGTGGTTTCCTCCTTAGAAAATTCAAGGATTCTCAGATTCTTGAGAGATCACCTCCTTTTTACCTCCATCTTCCTCATTTCTACTCAACAACCAACTGCTTGGGCTTAGAGCAGGGAACAGACTTATGTCTTAACCCACTTATGTCTTAACCCACTTTCTTTTCCTTCTTGCTCCATTCTTTTTCCCAAGCCAAGGAATCTCTATATTACATTATATGTCTTTCTTTATTCTGTGGTCAGCTTTCACATCTCTTGATCTGAAATGGGCACAGAGATTCTATTTTAGAAATTAAAAAGTTTTTTTGTTTTGTTTGTTCTAGGATGCATTATTTTCTCTCATGGAAGCAGTAGCATAAGAATTACTGACATTATAAAATATGTTTCTGCAAGCAATGCGGCAATAACGGCTGGGAATAAAATATATTACATAAAATTTTGAAATACCTTCCTGCCACACTTTGGTGTATACTTGCAGTGGACATTTTTGATGGAAGGTGAAACCCACAGGGTCATAATAAAGTAAATTTAAATGTAGATGGTCTTTGGCTTACTCCTGAGATGTTTGTTTGTTTATGTCCTATGGGGGTGCTACAAACTAAAGGGAGAGTTTGATTACAGAGGGCATTCGAATTATACATCAAAGTGATATTGAGGAAGAAGTGAGGTTGATGTCTTGCTGAGATATTCTTACATATCTTGTCGCTTATTAATTTTGTGAGCCAAGAAGTTCTTTATGTAATTCATAGTAAATTTTAAGAAAACATTTTTACACATAGTATAAAAAGACAGATATTGATGGAATCTAAATTATCTAGGTAGAAATCTATGAACATATGATTTTCTTTGGGGAAGATAATGGTACATCTAAAATTACAAAATGAAACAATACCCAATTTGGCAAACAACTAACTGAGTTTGGGTAGATGAACGCTATTGGGAATCACCGCCAGGGGATGTGTGCACCTAAGCTTTTAGGGTAAGTCAATATTATAAGATAAATACCTCTTAACTATCATTCTAAGTGATAACACATTTAAATTTTATGTTTTGTTTTGCTTACTTAGGTCCCACCGATACTAAAAAAATAGAATCAGAGGTACATGTTGTACGTGGTGAAGGTTTTAAGACTGTTGCAGCAACACGGTACGAAACAATAACAGCCATGACCAACCTGGCCATAGTAAACTGTCAAGTATATGGAAGAAATGCACTTAATCTTAAGGTATGCTAGATCTTTTCAATGACAGTGTCCTCCAGTATTATCAATTATTTTGCTTTAGATTTCCCAATATAAATTGGTTTCTATGATATTGAGGGGAACTTTCTTATTATGATAGAGATTTCTCAGGAAAACATTCAAATTGCTTCTCTAAACCTATATTCCTAGTTTGCCTTCAGTTTAAAAAGATTCTGAGGTCAAAGGCAATCACAGTGCTTTTTTTATTACCTAGCATGATAAGAGAATTTGAATTCAGATTTATTGTATTTTTAAGTTATTAGCAATCTTTGGCTCTGTGACATATCTAGTACTAGGATGGCTTTTCACTAAACACAAGCTCAGTATCATGAATAACAATATTAGTTATCATTTGTTAAGTAACCACTATGTGCCAATTACACATTACTCCTAAAACACAGTTATGTAAAGTAGGTATTATAATCTTCATCCTGCAGATAAGAACACTGAGGCTTAATGAAAGTAACTTGTATATGATCACACAGTAAGCAAGTTGTAGAGCTTGGGTTTCAACCCAGAACTTTTCGGCCTCAAAATCTGTGCTTTTTTATTTTAAATTTTATTTTGAAATAAATTCTAACTCATAGAAAAGTTGTAAAAATAGGAAAAGCTACAGAGTGTTCGTTTGAAAAATCAGGGCATTAAAATAATACTCATATATACTGGGAAATTTGGAAAGCCAGATGCATGACTGGGGCCAGACACATTCTTAGAAAAGACCTGAGAAGGCCCTAAGCTTTCACATCTGGCTGACCTCTAAATGCAGTACAAGCAGGAAGTAAAAGCTAAGGCAGTTGTAAATGGCCTGGCTAAGCATTGAAGGAGTTCGTTAGCACAGAGTCCATCTGAAAAGATGGAATTCTCTCTCTCCTCCTCCTCTCTCTATCTTCTATTGTATAAGGCAATCTCTGTCAAAACAATAACTGAACACAAGCTAAAAGAGCAGAGACTTTAAAGAAAATATGTGACAAAGAATATAGCCTTCACAAAAAGTACATGTGGACTTCTGTCAAAATTTCCAAATAGGAACACCTCAGGTCTGCAGTTCCCAGAGAGAGTGCACCAGAAGACCAGTGATCCTCACATTTCCAACTGAGGTACCAGGTTCATCTCATTAGGACTGGTTAGACAGTGGGAACAGCCCAAGGTGGGCAAGCCGAGGCAGGGTGGGGCATCACCTCACCCGGGAGGCACAAGGGGCCAGAGAAGTCTCTCTCCCAGCCAAGTGAAGCCATTAGAGACTTTTCCAGACACTCTGGCACTCCAGCTCAGATACTGCGCTTTTCCCACAGTCTACACAGCCCGCAGACCAGGAGATTCCCTCCCGCACCTACAATGCCAGTGCCCCAGGTTTCTAGCATAAAACTAAGCCGTTTTAGTCAAGTGGCACCTGGAACAACAGTGAGAACCGCTCATTCCCCTGAGAAAGGGGGCTGAAGCCAGGGAGCCAAGTGAGCTGGCTCAGCAGGTTCCACCCCCACGAAGACCTGCAAGATAAGATCCACTGGCTTGAAATTCTCACAGCCAGTATAGCAGGTCTGAGCTTGACCTGGGATGTTCAAGCGTGGTGGGGGAGGGGGCGTCCGCCATTGCTGAGGCTCGGTAGATGGTTTCAACATTGCAGTAAACAAAGCCACCACCACCGGGAAGTTTACACAGCAACTGGGCAGAGCCCAGCACGTCAGCTCATCAAGGCCTCTGCAAGCAGACTGTGAAGTAGATTCCCTTCTTGCTGGGCAGGGCATCTCTGAAAAAAAAGATAGCAGCCCATTAGGGACTTACAAAGCCCCGACCTTCCTGAGACAGAGCACCTGGGAAAAGGGGCGGTTGTGGGTTCCACTTCAGCAGACTTAAACATCCCTGCCTGGCAGCCCTGAAGGGAGCAATGGATCTCCCAGCACAGTGCTTGAGCTCTGGTAAGAGACAGGCTGCCTCCTCAAGTGGCTCCCTGACCCCCTGTGTATCCTAACTGGGAGACACGTCATATAGGAGAGTTCTGGCTGACATCTGGCAGGTACCCTTTGGGACAAAACTACCAGAGGAAGGAACAGGCAGCAATCTTTGCTTTTCTGCAGCTCCCATGGGTGATTCTATGGCAAGTAGGGTCTGGAGTGGACCTCCAGCAAACTCCAGCAGACCTGCAGCAGAGGGGCCTGACTTAGAAGGAAAACTAACAGAAAGAAATGGCTTCAACATCAACAGAAAGGAAGTCCACTCAGAGACTCCATCCAAAAGTCAACAACTTTAAAGAGCAGTGGTAGATAAATCCACAAAGATGGGAAGAAACCAGCTAAAAAAGACTGAAATTGCCAAAAACCAGAATGCCTCTTCTTCTCCAAGGTATCACAACTCCTCACCACCAAGGGAACAAAACTAGATAGAGAATGAATTTGATGAACTGATAGAAGCAGGCCTCAGAAGGTGGGTAATAAAAAACTTCTCTGAGCTAAAGGAGCATGTTCTAACCCAATGTAAGGAAACGAAGAACCTTGAAAAAAGGTTAGATGAAATGCTAACTAGAATAACCAGTGTAGAGAAGAACATAAACAACTTGATGGAGCTGAAAAACACCGCAGGAGAACTTCGAGAAGCAAACACAAGTTTCAATAAACAAATTGATAAGCAGAAGAAAGGATATCAGAGATTGAAGGTCAACTCAATGAAATAAAGTGAGAAGGCAAGATTAGAGAAAAAAGAGTGAAAAGAAATGAACAAAGCCTCCAAGAAATATGGGATTATATGAAATGACCAAATCTATGTTTGATTGGTGTACCTGAATGTGACAGGGAGAATAAAACCAAGTTGGAAAACACTCTTCAGGATATTATCCAGGAGAATTCCCTCAATGTAGCAAGGCAGGCCAACTTTCAAATACAGGAAATACAGAGAACACCACAAAGGTATTCCTCGAGAGAGCAACCCCAAGTCACAAAATTGTCAGATTCACCAGGGTTGAAATGAAGGAAAAAATGCTAAGGGCAGCCAGAGGGTTATCCACAAAGGGAAGCCCATCAGACTTACAGTGGATCTCTCGGCAGAAACCCTACAAGCCAGAAGAGAGTAGGGGTCAATATTCAACATCCTAAAAGAAAAGAATTTTCAACCCAGAATTTCCAGCCAAACTAAGCTTCATAAGCGAAGGAGAAATAAAATCCTTTACAGACAAGCAACTGCTGAGAGATTTTGTCACCACCAGGCCTGCCTTAAAAGAGCTCCTGAAGGAAGCACTAAACATGGAAAGGAACAACCAGTACCAACCACTGCAAAAACATACCAAACTGTAAAGACCATCAACACTGAATAAACTGCATCAACTAATGGGCAAAACAACCAGCTAGCATAAAAATGGCAGGATCAAATTCACACATAATAATACTAACCTTAAATGTAAATGGGCTAAATGCCCCAATCAAAAGACACAGACTGGAAAATTGGATAAGTAGTCAAGACCCATCAGTGTGCTGTATTCAGGAAACTCATCTCACATGCAAAAACACACATAGGCTCAAAATAAAGGGATGAAGGAAGATTTGCTAAGCAAATGAAGAGCAAAAAAAAAAAGCAGGGGTTGCAATTCTAGTCTCAGATAAAACAGACTTTAAACCAACAAAGATCAAAAGAGACAAAGCAGTGCATTATATAATGGCAAAGGGATTAATGCAACAAGAAGAGCTAACGATCCTAAATATATATGCACCCAATATACAGCACTCATACATAAAGCAAGTCCTTAATGACCTACAAAGGGACTTAGACTCCCACACAGTAATAGTGGGAAACTTTAACACCCCACTGTTAATACTAGACAGATCAATGAGACAGAAAATTAACAAGGATACCCAGGACTTGAACTCAGGTCTGGACCAAACAGACCTAATAGACATCTACAGAACTCTCCACCCCAAAATCACTGAATATACATTCTTCTCAGCACCACATCACACTTATTCTAAAATTGACCACATAATTGGAAGTAAAACATTCCTCTGCAAATGCAAAAGAATGGAAATCATAACAGTCTCTCAGACCACAGTGCAATCAAATTAGGACTCAAGATTAACAGACTCACTCAAAACTGCACAACTACATGGAAACTGAACAACCTGCTCGGAATGACTACTGGATAAAT
>CAUYLG010051630.1:0-53186 GCA_963573385.1 Cacajao melanocephalus | reverse complement strand
TAGCACATTGTGATTTTTGTGCATCAGTTTTTGCAAATGTATTCTTTTTGTATAATTATCACTGAAACTTTGCGTAACCTCGCTCCCCCTCCGCTATTGAAAGAGCGCAATAAAAAACTGAGGCTTTCAGGGGAATGTCAGACATCTACGGAGCAGCATTATGTGGTGTCTCCCCTGGGCCCAGCTTCAAGGAAAACTTTTTCCTTGTCTGTTTCTTTTTCACCGACCACTCAATAACTTTGAGAGATCTTAAACCCACATTGATGTATTGGGAGCTGGTCTTGCCAATAAGTCCATCCTGGGCTTTTCTTTTCTGAACATTAAATATAGACATCAAGTATAAACACTAAATAAAATAAATACAAATAAAATATTAAATAGAAATAAGTAAAATGCAAATATTTTCCAAGGTGTTATTTCATTTTAAAACATACAAGTGAATAAAGTATCTTTGGGTGGCTACTGAAGTTAATTAAGTTACCTATTTAATTTTAAATATTCATGCTCCTCTTCATATAAATCATTATTAGAGGTGGCTTATGAAAATTGATATGAGTTAAAAAAGAGTCAGTGGGGCTAAAGAGTAGAAACAGTAAGATGAAGCATGAAATATGCTCTTTAAGATCCCACACACAAAGGAGTCTTAAAGCGTTTCTGAGACTTCGAGCAACCCACGAGAGAAGGAAAACACGATCCTGTGGTGTGACTTACAGTGTCCTTGATATAAACAAACCATAAGGACTGCATACTGCCACTTTGTGCTGTGGAAACTCGAGACCCACAGCCCTGTTGCTATGTAGGGCCAGGGACAGAGTCCTTTACCAATATCCTCACAGAGTTAGCAATGGTGGGTTTCCCAGCTGCCTTTGGGTTTGCTGCCCATGTGCCTGAGCTTTAAGCAGGAAGAGCTGCTTCATGAAAAGAGCTCCATGGGAGGGGCTCTAAGAACAAGGGCCATGGTGCTCTGGATTAATCCTTTGCCAAGTCCTCACCGAATAATTTTTTCTCAACTTTAAATGTGAGGTGACGATGTTTTCAAGGTTTGACTCCCTGATACTAGAATGAAGATGGTCTTCCTTGCCTTTTCATTTGAAGAATGACAGGAGAATGCTTGGTCAGAGTAAATTCTGGATTCCATGCTCTGCAGAGAGCTGGACAGCCTCTTAACCAGGACACCTGCCTGAGAGCAGGTCATGCTGCCTGTCCCACCCCCTGACCAGCATCTGGGGCTGACCTCTCTCCACTGCCCGGGAAGCTTCCCGAAGGCCAAGCCTGTCCCTGACTTGCTCACTGTCTATATTGGTCTGCAGAGCCTGCTATAACAAAGAGCCACAAGTTGAGTGGCTTAGAGAAGAAAATGTATTGTCTTGAAATTCTGGAGAATGGGAGTTGGAATTCAAAGTGTCGTCACGGCTGGTCCCAGGCTGTTCTCCTTGGCTCTAGACTGCCATTGGCATGTTCACATGGCCTTCTCCTGACTGTATGGTTGTCTGTCTCCAAATTTCCCTTTCTTCCAATGACACCACTTCTCCTATTAGATTAGGGCCCATTCTAATGACCTCACCACACCTCTGTGAAGTTTCTGTCTCCAAATAAAGGTCACATTCTGAGGTTCTGTGTGTTAGAATATCAACATATGAATTTTGGGTAAACTCTATTCAACCTTAACACCATCATAAGTCCAATTCCTAACACAGTATCTGGCACTAAAACAATATTTGGAGAATTAATATATGAAGACATACATTGGAATCTATTTTATCAATAGACAGAGTGTGTTCAAGGCCCAAGATTTTTATGTTATAGTAATAATTCTGGGCTGGAAAATCTAAAATAGGTGTTACTAAATGCTTATGTTAGTTATAAAAAGGCTTAGCAAAGTTTAGCAGAGGATGTCTCACTTTAAGGTATGTGACTTCCTGAGGAACACTCCAAGATAAACTCATTATAAAAAGTACCTCTCAGTAAACGAATGAGTTGAACTTGCACCTACACAGGGTCACTACCCAAACATGTAGGCACACCTTGGAGATACTACAGGTTTGGTTCCATACCACTGCTATAGAGTATTTCAATAAAGCAAGTTGTATTCATCAGTTTTCATACTGCTGTGAAGGAATACCCAAAGAAAAAGAAGTTTAATGGACTTATAGCTCCACATGGCTGGGGAGGCCTCACAGTCATGGAGGATGGCAAAGGAGGAGCAAAGGCACATCTTACATGGCAGCAGGCAAGAGAGCATGTGCAGGAGAACCATCAGATCTCCTGAGACTTATTCACTATCATGAGAACAGGATGGGAAAACCCCACCTCCCACCCCATGATTCAATTACCTCCCACTGGCTCCCTGACATGAAAAATGGGGATTATGGGAGCTACAGTTCAAGATGAGATTTGAGTGGGGACATAACCAAACAATACCACAAGTCACACAGGTTTTTTGGTGTCCCAGTAAATACAAAAGTTATGTTTATAGTATACTGTAGTGTACTAAGTGTGCACTGTCTAAAAAACATAACTTAATTTAAAAATAGTTTGATGCTAAAAATGTTAACAATCATCTGAGCCTTCAATTCATCATAATCTTTTTGCTGGTGGAGGGTCTTATCTCAATGTTGATGGCTGCTGACGGATCAGAGTGATGGTTGCTGAAAGTTGAGGTGGCTGTGTCTATTTCTTAAGATAAGACATCAATGAAGTTTTTTTAGCATCAATTGAGCCTCTTTTAATGAAAGATTTCTCTGTAGCATGCAGTGATGGTTGGTAGAATTTTGCACATAGAACTTCTTTCAGATTTGGAGTGAATCTCACAAACCCTGATTTATCAACTAAGTTTATGCAATATTCTAAATCCTTTGTTGTCATTTCAATGATGTTGACAGCATCTTTGCCAGGAGTAGATTCCATTTCAAGGAATCATTTTTTTTGCTCATCCATAAGCAACTCCTCTTTCTTTCTAGTTTGATCACCAAAAATCAACAATTCAGCCACATATTCAGGCTCTGCTTCTAATTCTAAGTCTCTTGCTATTTCCACCACATCTGCAGTTACTTTCTCTACTGAAATCTTGAATCCCTTAAAGTTATCCATAAGAGTTGAGGTTAACTTCTTCCAAATTCCCATTAATGTTGATATTTTGACCTCCTCCCATGAATGATGAATTCTCTTAATGGCATCTACAATGATGGATCCTTTCAGAAGGTTTTCAACATATTTTTCCCAGACCTATCAGAGTAATTGCCATCTGTGGAAGCAATGGCCTGCCTAACAAAATGTATTTCTTAAGTAGTAAGACTTGAAAATTGAAATTACTTCTGGATCATTGGGCTACAGAAAGAATGTTGTGTTAGCAGGCATGAAACCAACATTCATCTCCTTGTACATCTCCATCAGAGTTCTTGGGTGACCAAGTATATTGCCAATAAGCAGTAATATTTTGAAAGAAACCTTTTTTTCTGAGCAGTGGGTCTCAAAAGTGGACAGAAAATATTCAGTAAACCATGCTATAAACAGATGTACTGTCATCTAGACTTTATTATTCCATTTATAGAACACAGGTAGAGTATGTTTAACACAATTCTTAAGGGCTTTAGTATTTTTGGAATGATCAATGAGCATTGGCTTAAATTTCATGTCACCAGCTATATTAGCCCCTAACAAGAGAGTCAGCCTGATGTTTGAAGCTTTGAAGCCAGGCATTGACTTCTCTCTACCTATGTAAGTTTTAGATGGCATCTTCTTCCAATAGAAAGCTATTTTGTCTACATTAAAAATCTGTTGTTTAGTGTAGTCACCTTCATTAATGATCTTAGCTAGATCTTCTGGGTAACCGGCTGCAGCTTCTCCATCAGCTCTTGCTGCTTCACCTTGCACTTTATGTTATGAAGACGGCTTCTGTTCTTAAACCTCATGAACCAACTTCTGCTAGCATCAAACATTTATTTTGCAGCCTCCTCACCTCTCTCAGCCTTTGTAGAATTAAAGAAAACCTGGGCCTTTCTCTGAGTTACGCTTTGACTTAAGGAAATGTTGTGGCTGGTTTGATCTTCTATCCAGACCACTAAAACTTTCTCCATATCAGAAATAAAGGCTGTTTTGCTTTCTTATCATTCATGTGTTCACTGGAGTAGCACTTTTAATTTCCTTCAAGAACTTTTTCTTGGCATTCACAACTTGGCTAACTATTTGGCACAAGAGACCTAATGTTTGGCCTACTTTGGCTTTCAACATGCTTTCCTCAGTAAGCTTCATCGTTTCTAGCTTTTGATTGAAAGTGAGAGACGTGTGACTCTTCCTTTCACCTCAACACTTAGAGTCCACTGTAGGCTTATTAATTGGCCTAATTTTAATATCGTTGCTTCAGGGAATAAGGAGGCCTGAGGAGAAGGAGAGAGACAGGAGGATGGCCGGTTGGTGGAGCAGTCAGAACACACTCATTTATCAATGGAGTTTGCTGCCTTGTACGGGCATGGTTCCTGGTGCCTCAAAACAATTACAATAGTAACATCAAAGATCACAAATCACAGATCACCATAACAGATGCAATAATTATGAAAAAGTTTGAAATATTGTGAGAATTGCCAAAATGTGACACAGAGACATGACGCAAGCACATACTGTTGGAAGAATGATGCTGATAGACTTGCTCGACACAGGGTTGCCACAGACCTTCAATTTGAGAAAACATGCAACATCTGCAAAGCACAATAAAGTAAAAAACAAATCAATAAGGTATGCTTATAGTTAACATGAAAGGAAATCTTCCAAAGTGATGACTTGGGCTTGAAAGGGCTAATCTTGATTTAATACTAAGGAGACATCCAGTGAGCTATCTGGCCTCATAACTTTAACATGTGCACTTCTGCACCAAGAGAAGACGTTTCTCTGCTGTCTGTGCCATCACAGCTGCAACTGAGAGGCCTTCCTTCTTCTCCTTCCCCCACCAAAATGGAAATAGCTGTGTTTATTTTTCTGATGGGTAATGCATGCTAATTGTAAAGAAGATGACTAATAATTCTGGAAATTAAAAAGAAAAATGTTCCTTATAAACTTCTAGAAGTCTGTGATATCAATTTTACAATAAAACTGTATATCATTCCAAACATTTAAATTTGCATAGTCACATTTTATATATGATAGATACTTATCCAAATGGGATTATACAATATGCACTATTTCATCACTTGAATTTGGCACATAAATCACGGCCATGAAGCATGCTGAAACCTACTTGGTAGCATTGTAGGATGTAGCTCTCCCTAGAAGGCCGGCTCTTTGCTGAGGAACATGCAGCGTTTCCAGTTTTTGCTGCTATAAATATCATTTTTGTAAATCTTCAGATACGTACACGTTTGTCTGATGACCCAATAATTTCCTAAGGAATTGTCCAGAAGTAGAATTGCCACATTAAAATGAATACATCTTATCCTACAGGTTTTTATGATGTCCTTCAGAAATGTTGTACCAGTACTCGCTCTTACCAGTAGTCCTTGAAATTGTGTTTACTCACAACTTAAACAATATAAGATGTCATTCTTTTTAAATTTTGCCAATTTGGTGGATATAACTAACACCTCATGGTCAGTATAATTTACATTTCTTTTATAACTTAGTCTGTTCATTGACGACTTGCTGTTTTTTCCTTTTTGAGTTTCTTTCTCCATTTTTTATGTTTATTATTTATTTGTCAATTTTCTCCCCTACGTCTTCTCCATTGTCCCTTTCAGAAACTTCAATTTATTCAATTTTGGATGTATATTATGGTTTTTCTTTTGCTTTATATTGTGGGAGAATTCTCTTTATTTTTTAGAATGACTAATGAATTGCTACCTTGGCAATGATATCTCTAAGAAGTCTTTATTGTTCTCAGATTTCTCTCTTTTCATAGTCCCTTCTTATTGCTTTAAATATATATACATATAAATTTTTGCTGCTTCTTAATTAGCTTATTTGTTTATATCTATCTATCTGTCATCTGTTATCATCATGTGTAGTTACATCCTTTAATTATTTTGGCTTCTGAGAGAATAGATTGAAATATCAGCATTGTCAGTTGATATGGGATTGCCTATATTGTGCACAAGTTCCACGCCCTGCAAGCAGTTTTGGAATGGATGGAGGGAGAGAAGTATTAGCAGGTCTGTGACTGCCTTATAGTTCCCATTATCCTCTGTTTCTTTTTTCTTCACTTTTGAAACATTTGTCCATTTTCACAGAAGCCATGATTACCGTATTAGAGTCTGTGCTTTGACGCAAATAATGCAATGCACTCAAGAGTAGCCAAACATGTTACTATTACAGGATGCATGTTGTTTTTCCTCATGTACCTGGGATCTGGTTCAGAGGCTCAGGACCGTCAGAACCATGATCTGAAATTCTTGTGGCCTTTCCTAAATGGTTGCAAGATGGAAATACTCTCTTGTTTTCTGAGAAGGGGAGAGTGAAGGGATAGGGAAGAGTAACACTTAGAGCTGGAAGCAGAAGTCCCCTGCTGATGCTGCTCTCATCTCATTGGCCATTTAGAACTATTTCCCAGTGTCCTTGGGATCATGTGACACCGCGACTGGTGCAGACACTGCTAGCTTCCTATCTACTGCCCATTCTGAACTTATTTCTTACTAATATGCCTCAGATTTTTGCTTAGTCTGTTTTTGTTTTGGTTCCTGATAGATTTTAGGACTTTTTCAAGTGACCTGTTAATTACCTTATTTTAAAACTCCCCAACAGTGCTTAGCCTAGGCTTGAGCACACAGTGGCTGTCCACAGGTCCTGGAATTTGGTTGGCTGTCAGTCAAGAACTTAATACAACATAACTACTACTTCTTGAAATTCACCTATGCCAAGTGCACTTCCAAATGCATCACATATATCAATATATGTTATCCCACCACAACCTTATGTGATAGATATTATTATTACACCCATTTAACTGATGACGAAACCAAAGCACAGAGTGGCTAAGTAACTTGCCTGAAACCACACAGCTAGAAAGTAGAAAGCAAGGAATTGGGATTTGAAGGCAGGCAGGCTGCTTCCTGCGCTTGTTCTCTACCGAATTACATTAGTAAATTAGGCCTTAAGTGGCTTACGCCTTCAAATCTTCATTACATGATGAAAAGTTATAAAAAGCAAACAAATATACAACTACTTTAAACCTACACTTTAAGGGTAAACTGACAACGATGTAAAGCCAAGGAGCTGAGGAAACCTTGGTGCTACAGATGGTCCATTCCTCACCTCCCGTTTACGTGGATCACACTGAAAACTAATCACCTTCTTCCTCATTCATTCTGTGTTTGTGAAAACTTCACAGTAATCAAAGCCGTCTTGGGGCAAAGGGTGAGCAGCGTTACCAAATGAGCTCTGTGAAGAGTGCTGCCTTTCCTCCAGCCCAGGACTGTCGACACGGTGGCTGGGGAGTGTTGTGTGACTCTCTTTTGAAGCAATAAGTCCATTGTGCAATCTTCACAGCATGGCCTAGTGAGAAGACAGAAGCCCAAAGGGCTCAGTGTAAGCTCATCCAGAACCTAGGAGACCTCACTTCCACATCTATAAAATAAGGCTAGTTTGGATTCTTTGGAAAGAAGTAGTTTAAAAAATCAGCAGATAATGTGTCGATCCAGATGTGATTTCTTTGCAGACACAATGGGGGTGGCTTTTTCTCACCAAAGAGAGTCTTTGATCTTTGCACAGAGCCAACGTGGCAACTCTAGTAGCTTAGTTTAACTTCATTTCATTATCTGTGACCTTCATGGTTCCCAAACTTCCATGTAAGGTATTGTGCATTTAACAGGGAAGGAGACCTAGTCAGGGCCTCTGGGAACTGGAGAAATATGTACAGCGCTCCAAGCCTCCGTGAAAATGGGCAGTCCCAGGGATTTGCCTCTCCTTTTATCTATCTCATCAGAACCCTGCTCGGCTTCTCTAGTCTCTTCTCTGATCCAACAGGAAACTAACTGCCCTCTGTTCTCAAAGCATAGCAGCCAGGGTAGGCTAAGTTGTGCTGCAGTAACAAATCGCCTAAAACTCTCTGTGGCTTACCACTAGAAGTTGATGTCTTGCTCTCATAAAGTCGACTGCAGATCTGGGTGACTCTCCAGGGCTGTTTTCCTCCATATTTAGCAAGTTAGATTGTTTTCTTCTTTTGGCCTTTCCATTTCAACACTAAGCCACCCACTCATTGGTGCAGATGAAGAAAGACGTGAAGAGTCAAGCAGCTATTATAGTTAATTGCTTTGGCCTAGGAGTGACATTATTTCTATTCATGTTTCTTTGGTGAAAACTAGTTACTTGGCCGTACCTAGATTTAGGGAATAGCTTATGATTCTCCATGTAACTGAAAGTAGCAGAGTACTAAATATTGGTGAACATTAACTCTGTTGATCATACAGACCAAAGCTCTCTTCATTTGCTCAAGAGTTCCATTTGGCTAACCTCTGAGCTATTATCTTTGAGTTAGCCAGATTCAGGATTATAGAGTCTTGGTGAGGAAGGAACTTGGAGGCCACTAGTCCAGTTTATCCCAAGTCAGGATTCTTGACATCAGTCCTAACAAATGATTATCAAGCCTCTCTTTGGACACTTTCATGATGGAGTCTCACTATGTTATGAGCCAGAAAATTCCATCTTGAGACAGCTCTTTGGAAAATTCCTCCATGTTCCGAGCCTGTCTACCTTCCTGGCAGGGCCGGTTCT
Organism: Cacajao melanocephalus; assembly: GCA_963573385.1. Classification (NCBI taxonomy): domain Eukaryota; kingdom Metazoa; phylum Chordata; class Mammalia; order Primates; family Pitheciidae; genus Cacajao; species Cacajao melanocephalus. The sequence goes on along the minus strand of CAUYLG010051630.1, from coordinate 44,492 downwards.
CAAGTCTAATTCTCTATGCTTAATAGAGCTGGCTCTATCCACACCCACAGTCCCATGCCCCTTCAAATGCCCGAGGCCATTGACATGTTTCCATTTCATCTCCTCCTCACTCAGTTCCATTGCCTCAGTTCCCGCCACCATCGCTCGCATGACCTCCAGTTTCTCCTCGTCTTGATCACCACACTGTGTGTTACTTCCTTTTAGTGTGGTGTTCAGAAGCAAGCACCGTTCCTCGTGGTCTGATGGTTGCCAGACAAAGTGTCGTCACTGCTCTTGTTCAAGGTGTTGCATGATTCCAGCAATGTCACCTAAGATAGTGTTAGTTTTCCCAGCAACGACATCACACTCTGGGCTTATATTCCAACTGGAGCTATTGGGATTTGAAGTCTAAAACTGACTCCCTCTTCCCTTCCAGGGTTCTGTCCCATGGTTTGTAGGCAAAAAGAGATGAAAATAAAAATGGCAGGCTGATTAATGGTTGGGCATGCATCCCAAGATTGACAAAAGGCAGGCCTCTTTGATCTAAACTGGAATAGAGAATTCAAGTTGAATTTTTGGGGCTGAAGGGTGACCACACAGATCTCTGCATTCTATATTGAAGACAACTGGAAACTAATGTAAGGCTGACTTAACTCACTCATTTGTAGGTAAAGAAACTGGAACACACACAGGTATGCATGCACACACACACATGTACACACAAATATACATTAGAAGATGTCCAGGCCTGCCTAAAGAAGTTAAGCCTTTGGCCTGACCACTTATGCTTAGACTGCAAAGAAGGAGGAAGAGGCCTCTGGCTCTTCTGCTGGACTTGAAAGCAAGCTGTGACATAAATAGGTGAAAAGACAGAGTAGCCCTGTCCATTAGCTAAGGGCTCTCAGTAATATACTTTATTTCTTTATTTAAATGTCTATTAGACCACTTCCCAATCTAACAGGATCATTTTGAATCATAATTTGATGATCCAGTAGATTAACTGACCCCCATCCCAGGTGGTGTTGACTGGTTTGGTGTTATCCAGCTTACTTAGGGGTAGGTTAAATTGTCACTGCAACACTGTTTAACTCACCCTGGCTCTGTGCTTTGAGAACAGAGGGCATGTGAGTTTCCTGTTGGAACAGAGAAGAGACTAGAGAGGCTGGGCAGGGGTCTGGTGAGACAGGAGAGCAACAGTTACAGAGAAGTGGGACATACATCTTAATATTTCTTACCAGGCTGATGCTCCTTGAGTATCATTTTTAGCCATAAATTAATGTGTCACATAGCATAATGTTAAAAAAATAGTCTTTGAATGTGTTCTGCTAAAATTTTACTGATAGTAAAGCCTTCCTGAAGACGAAAGGGGGTTGGTTTGTCACGGTTTCTTCTTGGCGAAGCCCTGTTGGCTCACCTTTTCCAAGTGTGCCACCATCTTCAATGTAACAGCTTCACTTATAATCTGTCTGAATCCACCATCTTCTTCTTTATGCTCACCAGGACAACATCTGTCCATCTACCTCTTTACTAGGCTGATAGATTCTTTAAAGTTTGAAAGGCTTTTGCACAAGAAGAATGGTTATACTTGTACATCTTGGATTTGATAGGAAGTTTATGAATCTTAAGATTTTAATAAATATTTCTACATGATGATAATGAACATTTTCTCTAATCATATATTTCTAATATAATCTTTCATAATTATGAATATAAGAAATTAAACATTTCCTAATATTAACACATCATCACAAATCTATTCAATCAAACTTTCCAAACACTTAATAAAAAATGCAAGTCAAATATATGAGATTCTCTTTAATGTCTTGCATGCTTTGTAATAGTGGTTACATATCTGGATCTCTTCAGAGTAGCTGCCCCAATCTAGGTCTTCTCTCTGCTTGAGAGCATGGGAGGAGCCTGTTGCCCCTAGCAATCTGATACGACTCATTGGCCAATTCTGGCTGAAGGGCTGAGAGCGGAAATGAAGTGTGCCTCTTCTGGCTAAAACACTAAACTGCTAGAACAAGACCTTCCAGTGCTCTTTCCTTCTGTCTCATGGTATTGGTTGTTTTTAGCTACATAATAAATTGCCCCAAAACTTAGGAGCGAAAGACAACAGACAATTGTTATTTCACAGTTTCTGTGGGTTAGGAATTCAGAAATGTCTTCGCTTGCTGAGTTTACAACCCAGATGTGCTCTGGGCTGCAGTTATCTCCAGAGTGGGGCTGGAGGATTTGCTTGTATGACTGCTCACTTACATGCTGTTGGTGCAAGGTCTCAGTTCCTCACTTGCTGTTGGAAAGAGGCCTCCACTACATACCACATGGACCTCTCCTAGGACTCATTGAGTAGCCTCAAACATGATAGCTGGCTTCCCCAGGAATGAGTTATCCAAGAAAGAACAAGGCAGGAGTCACAATGGCTTCTATGACTGGTCTTGGAAATCACAAGCTGTTACTTCTGACACATTCTATTCATCAAAGGCAAGTGATGAAGAACAGTCCACACTTAAGGGGAAAAGGATCAGTCTCTAATTTTTGAATTTTTGAGGGGAGAAGTGTAAAATACTTTGTAAACAAAATTTTAAAACTGCAACACTGAGTGAATGAAGAGGCCACATTTTCTGGATGAGGCAACTGTGAGGCTATGGAGTCCCTGTCAGCCTGGGTCCATGAGTGACCTGATGGAGCAGAGCCCTTTGCTGAACTAAGATGGATATGAAGGATGAGGAAGAAGTAAACCTTCTTTGTATCAAGTCGTTGGAATTTTACCTAGATTATCCAGGCTAGCAGTCATTTTAAGACATAAATGTAAATAAAATCACACTGATAATATATAAATGTGGTTACAAAATTATGAATTCTCTGTGCTTAAATGATTTTTATTTTTGTATCACTCAAAAAGCTTCATTTTTAATACTCATATAGGGCTTCAGTAATTCTATGAGATACTAATAATCTCAGCAGACCCCAAACCAGGTGCATACCATTTCAGGAGAGAAGAGGTCGCAGATTCTGGTCCAGGATAAGTCTGTTTGTTTAAAATGATCCAAACCAAACCCCTGATAGAGTGTCTTTTGATAATAAAGTTCTATTTGTTACATCCAGACTTTTAAGCCTCTGCCTTTCAAAATCTAAATTCAAAGATTTAATTTTTAAAAACTTGGTGTCTTTCCCAGAAATGACGTATTGTAAAAAGTTTCTTATGGCCGGCTGGCAGTACCTAAACTATTGTCCTGTCATTATGATGAATTGGCCTACTCTATAAATATTAATTGGAAACTTATGCATGCCTTATCAATATTGCATTATAATTAGTGGGGTCATCTTGAGGTTCCATCTACTAAGAGATGAGAGATGGAGTGTGTACAATGTTTAGCTAATTAATCATCCTAGAACACTGAAATTCTCCGTTTAATTGGTTGCTGTGTAGGATCACAAAAGCAATCAATTGCTTGACTCCCTCTACTATGCATGTTTGGGGGATTATTTTGGTTTATTGATAGTTCCCTGTGTTTATTCTTTCTTATGCATAAGGATAGTGAGAAAGATAACTCTATACTTTGTAAATAGATATATGTGCAATAGAAAAATATAAATACAAACATAAATACTTTTCTATTTATTAAAGCAATAAAACTAAACAAATCCTAATATATGCATTCTTTTGCACACATTATACTAACTTTGCTTTTTCGAATATTGTTATAAATTCATGATCTTTCACAAAATCAAATTGTTTTGGGTAACCTTGAGTATTATTTTATTTTTCACTCTCTGCTTTATTGATGGGATCCTTCAAATTGGTACCTTTGTCCTTTCAACAGCAACTTACTGTCATTTTTAAAACAATCTTATTTTCCGACATTGAGACTATCCATACTCAATATTTTTTCTCTCCTAAGATTTGGGATCAAGAGTCTTAATTCCTTTTGGTAGAAAAAAATCAAATCTGGAACCAGAGTCACACAGGAGCTGTGGCAGATGCAGCAGCCACCTAGTCTATATCCTTTCTCACCTTCTATAATAGTTAATTTTATGTGTCAACTTGACTGGGCCACAGGGTACCCAGAGAGTTGGTCAAACATCATTCTGGATGTTTCTGGATGAGATTAGCATTTGAATGAGTAGACGGAATAAGCAGATTTCCCTCCCTGATGCGGGTGGACCCCATCTAAACATTTGAAGACTTGAGTAGAACAGAAAGGCTGACCCTCCCTAGAGTAAGAGGGAACTCCTCCTCCCTGACTGCTCTGAGCTGAGACATAGGTCCTCTCCTTTGACCTTCAACAGAAACACCAGCTTTTCCTAGACCTTGAGCCTACTGGCCTTTGGATTGGAACTACATTCAGTCTGTTGGTTCTCAGGCCTTCAGATTCAAACTGGAACTATACCACCAGCTCTCCTGGGTCTCCACCTTGCCAACTGCAGATTCTGGGACTTCTCAGTCTTCATAATTGTGTGAGCTCCTTTCTTATCATAAGTCTCTCTCTCTCTCTCTCTCTATATATATATATATGTGTGTGTGTGTGTGTGTGTATGTGTGTGTGTGTGTGTATATATATATACACACACATATAAACACACATATACATTTATATACACACATATATATGTGTGTACATATATATGCATACATATATATGTGTTTATATATAGTTTTTACATGTATAATTATGTTTCTCTGGACAACCCTGACTAATATGCCTTGCTCCTTATGAGAACTCTGATTGCGGGTGACGATGTGCTCAGCTAGACAAATGTGCCTTCATGTTCTCTTGCAGCCGAAGATGGCCTAGGCTGGCATGGTCTAAGCCACATCAACTCTTGCCTGGATTATTGTAGCCTGCTTCTATTTCCTGATCCCCCTTTGCTCCCTAAACCAGCTCTTCTCATGGCTTCCGGAGTAATCCTCTCAGAGTGTAACCTGGTCACATCACTCTTCTGTCCAAGACTCTGCAATGGTTTCCACTCCTCCAAGACGAGAACAACCTCTCCACAGTGGTCTCCAAAGCCCTGTGTGACATGAAGACTGAAAATGTGCCTCAAACATGGAAAGGAATTACATTCCACACCTGTTTCTCCCATGTCCACTTCATTGTTCTTCAGCAATGCAGCAGCGTATGGAGAAAATCTTTCCATGTCCCATTGGATTCACAGTCTTGAGGCATAGCCATCACATATTACAGTAGACATGGTGCCCATGGACTTGCTCCAGGCCTCTTTATGCTGTCCTCATAGCACGCTCTACCTTGTCCTCCATCTCAGGGTATGATTACGTTCTGTGTCCTGGTCCTGGGTGTTCTGGCACCTCAGCAGAGAACCTCTGACACAGATAGTCACAGGCAAATGCTCGTCCTTCTGTTTTACTCCCTTGGATTTCTTCTGTAAAGATTTGGGGTGAAAGGTGGGGTACAACATACACAGTGGATACAAATGAGAAAGATTCAACTTGGTACTTATTTATTCATTTCATCCCACAAATAATTGAAAGGGGCTTATATTTCAGCTTAGTATTAAGGAGAGCTGCCCAGCAAAGACTCCCAATGGAGCAGAAAATTTTAGAGGCAGGGAGTTCACCATCTAGCAGGCATTTAAGTACAAACTGAAAAACAGGTCACTAGGGCTGCTGGAACAAGGTGCTCTGAGAGCAGGCCACTCCAGATGCTCAGTCTGCTTCTTCCCCAGTTTTACCTTGGATGCTCTTCTCCTTCTGAGCTCCACTGCCTGGGCTAAATGGTGGTGCTGTTCCTTCAGAAATCCTAGCGAAGCCAAGGGCTCGTCACCATGGTTATTCTCATCATAGACGTAACCATGACAAAAGACAGCAGAAGACCCCACCTGTCTTTTCACAGGTTCATCTTCTGACAGCAATGGTACAGAGGGGAGGGAAGCTGGGGAAACGTACCGCCTGAATACATGACATCAGCATCACAGGTGGATTAGAAGTTAGGCTGCTCTCTAAACCAATGAAATGAGTTTGATTTTTCCATCCTTTCTCAAGAATTCCTCCCTCTCTATTGCTTCTTCTAGAGGATTGATATTTAAAGTTGTTTTTGGCATTTGTCAACATGCATTCCTCCCAAATGTTAACCAGAAGTCCCAGATGAGTTTTGATGGCATGGAAGTGCTCAAATAAGTCATAAGAATTTTTAAAAAGACTAAATTGGTGGTGAATCTAGCCTGTGTCTTGAACAGGATTTTTTATTTGCTGAAGGCAAAAGCTTGTCCTCAATGCTCTGCTGGCCAAAAATATTATTTGCATTTAAAGAAAAATAATCAAATGCTTTTTTGGGTGCTTACACTTACTTTTTCCCTTCTGTTTAGACTGAGGACAGTGGGGCCCTGTTCTCAGTTAACCTCAACATCCCCAGCCCCCGCCTTCATCTCTAATTAAAGAGATAAGGCCAATGGCATTTTAAATTTCTTTAAATGTTCAGTAAAGAAACACATTTCAGCATCCAGCATTCTATGTATTCTAAGATGTTCAGAATAAATAGAACAAACAGAATTTATGTTGTTTGTTCCCCACTTCATTTTATATGCCTTGAATGAAACATCTCCCCGTCTCTTTAGAAAATAGGACATCTATTTCAACAAGATAGATGATGATACTGAGTTGAAAAACAGTCTGTTTTTACTTGCCCAAATTCCTGCAGAAATGAACCCAGTAGAACCTGGGAGTTCTTGGCTGGAACAAATTTGTTGATGGAGATTAGGGCCTAATGTTTTTCTCTTAGTTTTCAACTTAGATCAAGAAACAGTCTGGTTTTGGAAATTACCCTCCAGGAAAGATGGAATAAATAATTTTTTTCAGAGTCTGGGATGTCACATTTTAAATATGCACAAGGATGTGTGCCTGCAAAAGAGCTTTCTTTGAACAGATGGCTGTTGGTGCCTGCTTGCTTTCATCCTTGTGCTGAAAACCCGATTTTGGAGGAAGGAGGATCAGTGTCAATTCTGCAGAGGGAAAAAGAAGAAAATTTCAACTGAGTATATATATTTCAATTATTTGCTATTCATTTTGTGGCAGGTTGTATATTCCAAAAAGGAGTACAACAGTATCTTCTGTCCTACATTCTCTTTGACAATGTGACTTTGCAACCCTCTCATAGACAAATGGACCCCATGCTCCATCTCCTTGAATTTTATGAGCTTGTAAAAGAAAAATAAGGCAATAGAGCTTCCTTCTTAACTACTTGAACAGTAGTGCTATAGGTGTGAACTGATTATCCTGTGGCCGCCATCTTGTGAGGAAGCCCAGGTCACCTAGAGAGGCCACACATGGGAGCTGAATAAAGAGGTCTTCAGATGATTTCTGCTGCCAGCCATCAAGTCACCCCCAGCATTCTAGGAGTTCTAGCAGAGGCTGCAGACCGTATGGAGCAGAGACAAGCCATTCTACTGTGCTCTGACTGAATTCCAGACCCAACAGCCAGGAGCTTAATAAATGAGGATGGTGTCTGGGGCTGCTCAACAAAAGCCCCTGTGATATCCTTGTTCTCAGGATCCTGCAGGAGCTCTGCACTCCCCCCATCCCTAGGGGTAAGCAGAGCAGCCTCTGGGTAGTCAGCTGGCCTTAGGCAAAGGCTCAGGCACAGGCTCTAGTGAGTGGCAGAGCCAATAGGGGCCTCCCAGAAGTTGCAGCCTCCTGTGAGGGCTGTGACTGTGCTGAAATGGATCTGTCTTGAGGCAGCTTTGCTTTGAATTCTGGGGAAACTTCGCAAGTTGAAAGGACCATCCACCTGAATGGCTGATACATGAACTGGGCACAAAGGTTGGCTTAACTTTACAGAGGGGTTGGGAGTCAACTCTCATGTATGGAGCATCCCTTCTGTCCTGGACCTTAAGGTTCTCTCTGCTGCAAATCCTAGGCAATAAGCCTTGAACCTAATGAGTCTCAGTTTCCTAGACTTAAAGTTGCTCGCTCTGCAGGGCCTCAAGGCCGATGAGAGGCAGATCCTCATCACCTCATCACTTGGTGAAAAACTTGGCACTGAGCAAAGTGTGGTCAATATTTGCTATTATTATTACTATTATTATTATCCTCAGTGCCTAAAGTCACCTCCACAAAGAGAGTATTGTCACCCCCATCTCATGTGCAGTAATGAGCACTCAGGAGGCTCAGAACTTGCCAACAGCCACAAGCCTCTGAGAACTTGAGCTAGAATTCAACCCAGGTCTCCTGTCCTCCAGGCAGGGCACCAACTGGCAGCCACCGCCTCAGCAAGCGGCCCTTGTCTTCGGCTTGGACCCTTGCAGTGGCCACCAGTGAGGTCTTTGTCCAACTCACATTCTACTCTGCAGCTATAGCTGTGGGAGGGACCACCCCCTCACAGTGTCCCCCTTCCCAGGTTGGCTAATATTATGTGTATTTTCTCACAATTTTAAAAAGTGACTGCATCCCCTGAAGGATGAGGCCCAAGCTCCTCCACTTGGCATGTGGGACCCTCCTCGAAGACCATCTGGTGGGGCTTGGGCCACCCCTGCAGCCTCATCTGTCTGTCTGTCCCTGTCTCCCCAGCACCCTGCAGCTCCACTCCTAGCTTCCTTACACATAATGAACCATTTCTCCTTCTTTTTGCTCAGGCTGTTCCTGAGATTCTCCTTAATCCCCCATTTCTTCTCATCCTGTGGGCTTGGCCCAGGCAGGCGGGCAAGGCCACCTCTCCTCACTGACCTCAGGCTTGGAACCCATGGTCTGCTTGATGTATTTTCTGCCCACCCTGCAGAGGATTATAGTGATCTCGCCATCTTTCTCTGCTAATGTGGGAGCTTCTCAGACTAGGAACTACCCCCAAGTCATCCTGTGACTCCAGATCATCATACCAGTGCTGGCCAATGACCCACCAGTGGGAGCAGCAGCAACCAAGTTGCGCAGCAGCCTAGAGCTTTTGCCTGGGAGTGGAGGTCCTGGGGAAAGGTGTGATGCTGAACTCACCCTGACATCCACATCTTGGTCCAGGGATGTGGGGTAGAGGACACTGGCTTGAGGGGTATAGGGTTGCACAGGTGGGACACGCCCTCACCTTGTGTCACAGAGTGCTGCTTGGAGAGTGGGAGAGGGTAGGGGAAGAAACTGACAGGGAATGTGTCCTCTTTCTATGTAGATGCCAGGGCTGTGAGCCAGGGCCAGAGACCTCAGTGCTCACCTTCCCCAACTCTGGCAGACCTTCTGGACTGTGACATCCCAGGGAGCTTGTGTCAGAGCTTCTGGGACAGCAGAGGCAGGGATGGGGCCAAGGGGCATGTGGCTGTCAGGTGGCTGTAGGTGGGAGAGATGGAAGAGGGTGGTGAGTTTCATACTACCCCTTGCTCCTGGGATCAGTGGCTGAGGTGTGATCTGGTGCCTGGCCCAGTCTGGACCCAAGCCCACCACGCTGGTGTCTGCAAGGAGGCCGGAGCCCCAGAGCTCCGTGGCTACAGGCCTTGCTAAGTAGCTGGCACAGGGCCCTTCCCCACAGCATCTCCCTCAGCAAACCTCTCTGGGGGAGATGCCACAGTGATCAAAGGCAGCATTATGGAACTAGCCAGCCCTGGTTTGAATCCCAGTTCTAGCACTGACTGCCTCCGTGACCTTCAGCAAGTTGCTTAACCTCTCTGTGTCTCCATTTACTCAATAATAAAATGGGGATACTGGTAGCACCCACATCCTCAGATTGTTCAGCACTGGTCCTATAGAAAACATTATGTAGATCCTGGCTGTTAGAATTATGACCCTGTTCCTGGCATCTCCCTAAGAGGCCAGGAGGGAGAGTTTTGAATGGCTATTGTGAGGATGACCTGGTGGATGAGGTCCTGTGATTTGTCCCCTTGGGGATGAAGCCAGGTCATTGTCACTGCAGGTTAGCTCCTTTAACTTTTCCAAGAAGTGCCTGAAGCCTGGGGCTCTCCCAGCCTTCCTGCCCTGCACACCACAGTGACCCCACGTCCAGGGCAGGTTTGGGGGTCCAGGTCTAGGGGGCACGTCGGGGCAGGAGGAAGCTCCTCCCCACTCCATGCAGGCTGGCCCGAGCAGTGCTGGGGGAGGCGGGCCGCTTCGAGCCAGAAGATAAACATATTAACTGAACTTTCCATCTGTCATTTCAGAGAGTCATTTACTGCCTAGCTGAGGTTGGAAAAATTAAGTCCTTGTAATTTAGAGTCAACATTTCTCGCGGAATCGTGTTAGACAAGTTGGCGGCATTCGCAGCCTCTCGGCAGTTGTCTACAATCAAAACAACTCTGCCCGGGCCCCATGGACTCCCCTGCCCATGGCACAGCCAGCTGTCCTGCACTGGATACAGAGCACAGCAGGCCAGAGGCCCCAGGAGGAGCAGCAAGGCAGAGCGGCAAGGCAGAGCGGCAAGGCAGAGCGCCTTCCTCTCAAGTTTCCCTTCTGCCTAATGCAGAACCAATCTCTCGTCTATTAGTGTGCTAGGGCTGCCATGCAAAACACCACAGACTGTCCTTAAACCATGGACATTTATTTCCTCACAATTCTGGAGCCCTGGAGCCTGTGATCAAGGTGTCAGCAGGGAGATTTGTCCGGAAGCTCTCTCCTTGGCTTGGAGATGTCACCTTCTCCCTGTGTCTTCACACGGTCTTACTCTGTACCCATCTGTGTCCTAATCACTTCTTCTTCTTCTTTTTTGAAGCGGGGGTGGATTCTTGCTCTGTCACCCAGGCTGGAGTGCAGTGGCGCAATCTCAGCTCACTGCAACGTCCGCCTCCTGGGCTTTTCTCGTGCCTTGGCCTTCCAAATAGCTGGGATTACAGGCGTGTGCCACTGCATCTGGCTAATTTTTATATTTTTAGTAGAGATGGGATTTCACCACATTGGCCAGGCTAGTCTCGAACTCCTGACCTCAGGTGATCCTCCCACTTCAGCCTCCCAAAGTGCTGGGATTACAGGTATGAGCCTCCGTACCCAACCCTAATTGCTTCTTACAAGGATACCAGTCATACTGGATTCGGACTCACCCTACTGACCTCATCTTAACCTCATCGCCTCTTGAAAGGCCTTATCTCCACATACAGTCACACTCTGAGGCACTGGAGTTTAGGACTTCAACATATGAATTTGTTTAAGGGAAGAGTCACAATTTAGCCCACAGCAACCAGTCCATTCTGGATTGGTTCATTCCTAGTCTATCCAGGAGAAACTGGTTTCAGTGGCTCCATTTTCCAGAGAAGGAAACCGAGGCTTTGGAAAGACAGGTGGTGATCCCCAGGTCCCACAGCGCAATGCCAGGCCAGGAAGCCAGGGGTGGGATTTCTGGTCCACACATGTTGCATCACAGTTCAGCTGTGTCTGCCCCACAGCCCCCAGGTGAGCATTCTACTGGGCCTCTTGCACAGGCCCCAGAAACCCCCAGAGACTCCATGTAGATGACAAGGAGATGGGCTGCACCATAGACAGAAGTGTCCAGCAGTGGACTGGGAGCCCTGGGAAGCCTCAGGCAGAGACTCCTCTTGCCTCGGGAGGTTGTCTTCACTGGTGGACTCTCTCATACGCCGTCTGCTCTTACTGACCCTCCATTCTTACCCAGACTGAGGGGCTTCCCCAGAGACCTTCTCATTATTCAACCTAGTTTCAGTAAAAGAAATATTGAGGCCTATTAAGTACTGGCGCTATACAACTTAGTTTAAAAAGGGGCCGGGTGCGGTGGTTCACGCCTGTAATCCCAGCACTTTAGGAGGCCAAGGTGGGCAGATTACCTAAGGTCAGGAGTTCAAAACCAGCCTGGCCGATGTGGTGAAACACTGTCTCTACTAAAAATACAAAAAGTAGCCGGGCATCATGGCGGGCACCTGTAATCCCAGGTTCTTGGGAGGTTGAGGCAGGAGAATCACTTGAACCCGGGAGGGTAAAGTTTGCAGTGAGTCAAGATAGTGCCACTGCACTTAAGCGTGGGCGACAGAGTGACTCTGTCTCAAAAAAAAAAAAAAATCACAGCAGATTGCCCCAGAATCAAGGGGGCTTATTCCTAGAACTTAGGCTACATAGTGGATATTGTAGGACCATCCCAAATTCATCATTTTGAAATGGGGAACTGAGGCTCAGAGTACAGCTCTGGCTCATCCAAGGTGACTGTCTTAGTCCATTTGCATTACTGTAAAGGAATAGCTGAGGCTGGGTAATTTATAAAGAAAAGCCTCATTTGGCTCACTGTTCTGCAGGCCATACATGAAGTGTGGTGCCAGTATCTCCTGATGGTCATCTTTGGTTGCTTTGACTCTGTTTGGTGAAAGCTGTCACAACTTTGTGTGTGAGAGATGGCAGACACAGGCAGGCAGAGGAGAGATCGACCTTTCAAACCAGGCTCAGGCCGACTTGGCTTCTCCCCAAGGGAGCAGAGCAGGTCCCTGCCACACGGGTCTGCAGTGTTATCTCGGGAGCAAAAGGTGTGTGGAACACATCAGCTATATGTGGCCATCAGAAAACTGGCTCTCATAAAGGTCTCTCTCCATCCTGCACCCACCTCCATATTCTGAGGTGGAAACTGAGGCTCAGCCAGTCTCAGTGACTTGCCCCAGGCCAACAGCGAGAGAGAACCCAAGTTCCCAGCACCAACCCAAGAACGGTCCCTCAGACTCAGAGTTGAATTTCAGGTCCCATATGGGTTTTCAACCTTACGATCAGAGGTCCAAATTCTGGTTACTGGGCTGTGGTCCCTGTTCAGAAGCCCTGCTGCCAGGGAGTTGAGTGGGGCATGCCTCTGAGTGACGGCCCCTGGACTGAGGCCAAGGCATCTGTTTCCAAAGTGGGGAGGGTTTTCTGACACCCCTTACGCTGTGTGCCAAGGCCCCATACACATCTGCTATCACTTCCTGGCCCCCCTGCCCTCTGCTTCCCCCGACTGGGGAGAAGAAAATATTAGTGTGGCTGCCCCAGGGGTCCGAGGTCTGCTGCCCCTCTGTGTGTGGCATTGCCCTAATCCCCCAGCCCTGCCCTCCCACAGGCTGCTCTGCTCCCCGACCCCTGCACTTCCTTAGGAAGATGCACAGGGAAAGAACAGAGCCTGCAAATGAGAAATCCGTCTCCTGCCTGCTCCACCCCTCTGCCTTGGGGACTGCAGAAGGCCCCTCTCCTGACCAAGGGCATCCAAACCAGAAAGAAGAGCTCTCCTTGCAAAACGTGTTTCTTTGCAGCTGCCCAGGACAGCTTAGTGTGTGTGGTCTGGAGGCTCCTCTAACTGTGAACCCAGTGACCTTGGAAGAGGGGACCCCTGTGGTGGGCAGACTCTAAAATGGTCCCAAGATTCCTGCCTCTGCATGTAGACACCCATATAATCTCTTTCCCTGGGCCCTGGACAGGACCTGTGAATATGCCACAGAATCACCTTTGTCGTCAGGTTACAGTTTCCTACATAGGGGCCTGGGCAGATAGAATTAAAGTCCTTGATTGCTTGGCTTTGATTTAATAAAAAGGGAGATTATCCTAGGTGGGTCTGACTTTATTAAGTGAGGCATTAAAGGAGACGCCTTCAAAGCTTTCCTGCTGGCTTAGGGGAAAGCAAGCAGCCACACCGTGGAGGCCCAGCACTGCCCACCAGATCTCCAGCAGCTGAGTATGGCTTCTGGTTGACAGTCCCCAAGAAAGCAGGGGCTATCACCACAAGATGCTGGATTCTGCCAATCACTGGAATAAGCCAGCTGGCTGTCTCCACAATTTCAGCCCAGGGCAGAGGACTTCACCCACTTGCACCTGGGATCTTGGCCCCTGAAAACTGAGATGACAGGCTTGTGTTGTTTCAATCCTCTGAGCTTTGCAGCCATCCAAAACTAACATGGCCCTCTCCACCCCCAGGTTCCTCATCCTGATAAATCTCTCAGAACTCAGCCTGGCACCACAGTGGGCAGGGATGTATCTCAGTTCAAGCATGTTTGATAGGAAAAATTAATCATCATGCTGACAACATCGAAGCAAAAATAAACCCATTACTATCATGGATGTGGGACAGAGGTGGGAGCAATGAGAAGGAGGGAGGGAGAGAGAGACAGGCACAGAGAGAGACAAGGAAAGAAAGAGACACACACAGAGAGACAGAGAGAGAGAGAGAGAGAGGGAGAGAGACTCGGAGACAGACTCAGCCTTCACAGACATGGTGCTTTGGTTACAAACGTTTTCATCTTGCTTCTGTTTTACTCATTCATTTATTTTTAAACCTTGTCATCCTAATAGTGCCAAGAATGAAATAAAGCTTAGTGAACTAATCCTCACTACTTCTGATTAGAACTTTATTTTCTTTTCTGGGGAATGGCTGGTCTCTGCAGACAAGGGAGCTAGCTCTGGAGGGAGAGCAAGCCTGGATGGAGAGGCTCTCTGGGTGTGGCCCGTGTAGATCCACAGCAGGCGTGGAGCTTGGGCTGTCTGGGTATGAACATGCTGCCCACTCTGTAAAGTGCCCCAGGAGCAATAATTTAGTAGAAGGTAAATATCTCCATTTTGAAGCTGGAAAACAGATGGCAGGTGAATCATTTGCTGTGGTTTCAAGGTGTGTCTGGGGCCTCATGTCTACTGTTGCCTTCCTTAGGTCATGGTCAGGGTATTGAAGGATGGCACTGAGCCATAGGCACCAGGAAATTTTCCTAAGGGAATTCCTGGTGGCACTCACACCAGGTCCTTGTGGTGGCCAATGGTGCTGCCCTGAGGTGGCCAGTCCCCTCTCCTTCCCAGCACAGAGCAGGCTAGCCTCCTCCGCGGGGAAGGCCATGTGACTGGTTTTGGCCAGTGGGATATGAGTGGGAGTAATATGAGCTGCCTCTAGGATGTAGCATTTAGTTATGGACGGGAGCCTCTTTACATCTCCTGCCCCTCTACAATCTGCAAGGGGGACCCACAAACCTCCGGGCCCAGCAGCTTGCATTCTGAGTGAGGACAGTGAGGAGCAGAGTGCCCCGCTGAGCCACTTTGGACATGCAACCTGAGTGAGGAATAGAACCGTGCTGTTTGGAGCCACTGACATTTCATGGTTGGTTGTTACTGTGCACCGCCTAACTCCTACTGACCTGTGGAGCCTGTCGGGGCCACTTGGAGTAAGCAAGTGTCCTAACTGGCCACGTGCCTCAATGACATGTGTATTGACCTGAGCCATGCAGGGGTGCTACCTTGTAGAGTATGATCTGGAGTTAGGGAGTGGAGTGTGGGACAGATAGGTTTCCTGGTTAATAGAAGAACATTTAAATCTATTAGAACTCTGAAGATCTTGAATTTTGTTTTCTTGTATACAGAGACACTTGAATTTTTATTTACTTGCACACAGATATACTCATGCTATATATGCAGTTATGTTTCCCACTTTTTTGCTCATTGTAAACATGTCTCCTTGTTGCTATAGAATGTGTAAGCATCACTTTTAATGGCTGAGTAAATACTTCAGAGAGGATAATGAAACAAGTTAATCATCATTCCCTGTGGTGGGACATTTGGATTGTTTGTAATTCTGTGCTCATATAAGTACCACTGCAATAAACATCTTTGTGCATAAAGCTTGTTTTCTGTTTAATATTATTTACTTTGGCTCAGTTCCCAGAAATGGAATACCTGGCAAGAAATGTCACTAAGCCTTGCCTTTTTCAAACATAGATTTTTAAAGTAAAGCATTCATGCACGCTGACACCATAGGATAGTCAGTCTGGGGAAAGTAATGGACTCTGTCCTTAATTATGAACACTGAGCCGGGCCTTGGCCCCAGCCTGACCGTCGGTTATCACTCTCCAGGACTTCAGGCATGCAGGCCAAGCCCCAGAAGGCCAAGCCCCCCTTGGGGGGTCTGACCCAAGAACAGGCCCCAACAGCTTCAGTTCGGTACTCTCCAGCTCTAGCCCAGCTCACAGAACTTTTGAGGGCCACCACTGTCCCCCCAGGCACCTCTACTGACCCACGGCCCCCTGGGTGTCTCCTGTTGGTCAGTGGCAGCCCTCCTTCTCCACCTTAAGGTTCCCAAGCACATCTGTCTTTGGCTGCTGACACCATCTCTACAGGCCCAGAGCTGCCGCCCTGCTGCAGGCTACGCCCCTGCCTTTCATGGCTCCTCCTTCTGAGGCTCCTTCTTCTGAGTGGCAGTGCCTGCAGCTCACTGGGTCTCACAGCTGGAGCCCTATAGGGATATCCTCTTATCCACTGGGAGAACAACTTTGTTGAGCTACACACCAGGATCCCTGGGGCCCAGCTTTTCCCTGCCACCTCTTCTACCTTTCCCCTAACCCACAGTACTGGCTTATTTCCCTGGGAGCTGGAGAGGCCTCTGAAGGACTCCACAGTGCTTTGCTCAAATCATTCCTTCCCTTTGGTCCCCTTGCCTACCTGTGCCTCAGGCAAGCCTTTCTCTCATCAAGGGTGGCAAGGACTCTCTCCTTGATAAAATTTTAATCAGGCTCCTCTGAGCCCTCTTTCCACCTAGACCTTGGCCTTGGCCTGTCCTTAGCAGGCCAAGCCCAGTTTTAGCAAAGAATCCTCTAACTCAGTTGATGAAAATCTCCCCACCCTTGATAGCTGATCAAAGTCCTCTTCCTCCACCCCGATTCCTATCCAAACTCCTCAGTAATTTTCCCTCTACTCCTTCACCCTGCCTTCTGGCTATAAATCACCACTTGCCCCTGGTGTATTCAAAGTTGAGTTCAATCTCTGTCCACTGTTGTAATAATCCCAAATAAAGCCTATTTTTAACAAGTGTCAGAATAATTCTTTTTGACAGGGGACATTTTTTTCCATTCAAAACAACACGCTGGGAGAAGTTAGTATGTGGGGTAAAGTTAGCCTTGGGGAATGGTTGTCACTACTTCCCCAACCCCAGCCTACAGCCTTATCTCTCCTGTAAAGGACAGGATCCTTGGTACAAAACCAACTCATCACATACACACCAGTGGGTGGGTCAGGAGATGGCCCCTGGAAACTGGAGTATCGCACAGGACATCTGTGCTGTGAAATTTCTGTGCCGTGTTGGAGAGCTGAGATGTTCTGAGCATCTTCCCTTGAGAACAGAGAATCCCATGGACCCTACCTAGCACCCCAGCCTCAGCTTTACCTCACAGCATTTCCTTTTAGGCCAAGTATCCATTCATTCAGCATACATTGATTGTGCTCCTCTTACATCATCTTGTCTTCAATTATTGCTGGAAACTCGATATCTTCAGGGTTTTTTCTCTCCCTTAATATTTAGTTTTATTTTATTCATTCAGCAAATATTTTTGAGTGGCTGAGTGCCTGTGATGTTCTGAGGACACCACCATGGGGCGTGAGGTGGACCGAGGCTCTGCCTTCATGCAGCTCCCAGTCTCAGAAAGAAAATGGCCTGAAGCAGAAGTTTTGTGTCTAGTGGGATGATGCTGGGTCTCAAGGCTGAGTTATCAAAGATGGGGTCACCGAGTGGAAAGTCAAGCATCTAGATAATGGCTTCTTTGTGTGCATGCAGTAGAAAACATTTCAAGTAGATTGCAATAATTTTCAGGGTGTAATGGAAAATAAATTCTTTGTACCTTTCTCACTTCCTACTTCCTATCTTCTTCCTCTCTTCTTTCTCTTCCCATTCCCTTCTTCCCTGGTTGTCCCAGGATGTTCTCGAGGTCATTCCACCACAGGCCTGTGCAAACTCGCCCTCACTGCATCCTGGTGGGAAGGCAGGGCCTCAGGTACTAGCAGAAGTTCAGGATGGCAGCGGCTGGACCTTCCTCCAGTCTCCAAGTGGGAACCCACCTCAGGGGCTGGTACATCCTCTCCTACCCCCTCCACCCTACCTCCTATTCCCCACCACCCACCTCCGCCCTGCCACCGTGAAACCCTTGCCTGGTCCTCTGAGGAGCTGCCACCCCTGCCTCACTTCCCCGCATGCTTGTGCCTCCTTTGTGTCCCTGGAGCCCAGTTATACCTTGGCAGAGGGTGTTGGCAGGTGTCTTGCCCTTATCAAACAGCTTACCCTGAGGATAGAGATCATCTTTCTCTCAGAGCCCCTGATACACAGTAGGTGTTCAGAAGACGCACATTTAGAAGATGAAGGACAAACCACTGACCCACCATGGTCTCCCTCGATAGTGGCCACACAGAAGCTCCCCCTGCTGTGGCCCCAGACACTGGCCCTGGCCCTCCTGCTCTAGCCTAAGGCCTCTCTCAGAGGCCAAGGCTCTCAGAAGAGGTGCTGTCTGTCCAGGCCCACCTCACCTGGGGCCCTTTCAGAGAAGGCCCAACCATGCCATGTTTCTGAGAACTTGTTCTAGAAGTGTTTGTATTCCTGAAGGTTCCATTGCAGGCAGGGCTGTGGGACCATCCTGCGGCAGGTGAGCCTGTCTGCTCTTCCTCAGGGAAGTGCATTCTCATGGCCAGCTGCCTGCATCTCTGGCCCACCAAGGGCAGAGGTAAAGACAGCAGTTCAAAGGTCAACAATTCAAACCAGGTGTCCCTGCAGTCCACACAGAAGTGGAGGAATGGACCCAGCTTCTACTGTGGGCAAGGGTGCTAGCAAACCACTCCCTTCCCTTGGGCACCCTGCTCAGGTCGTTGGGGAGTATATGTACTTTAGAGTTCAGATGAGAAAGAAAGAAAGAACGGGGCATGTGTGACACAGAAAGAGAGAGTGCCACAGGGTGACAAAACAAAGGGCCAGCAACAAAGTGGCCAGATGAAGGGGACACACACCCTAGAGCTCTGCTCAATGAAGCTCTGCAAGGCTGCTGAGTGACGAGGACCTTTCTGCTTCACCTCTGCAGCCAGCCTTGCCTCTGCCTTTAGACGTGTTGCATGGTTCCCACTTGTGCACACTGCGGCTTCTCTGTGGGTGGAGTCACTCCCAGGCAGTTCTTAGCACAGTGTTACCCTAAATGCCTCTCTTCTCTCAGGTCCCATCTCTCCCTGCTGTCATGACTGTCTCCTGCCTGCTTCCCTGTCCCAGCCATCATGTATGTTTGTTCAGAACCTTGCACCTTAGGATTACCTTTCTTCCCATGGTCACATTATTCCACACAGCAGATTCAGAAGTGACACTGCTATCCCCATTGCAAAGATGTCAGGGTGGCACCCATGAGGGCCAACTCCCAATTGCATGTCTACTTTTGAGGTCAAGGTAGTTTTCCACATTGGATGGACAGGGAAGCTGCCATGCAGAGGCTGCATAACTGTTCCAAAGTCCCACACAGCCCATGAGAAGAGACAGGTTGTCTTTGTGACTGGCTTCTCTCACTCAGCACAATGCATTTGAGATTCAGCCATATTGCTGCACGGATCAGTAATTATTTCCTTTTTATTGATGAGTAGCATTTTATTGTTTGATGTACCGTGATTTGCTTATTCACTCATGGACAGCCATGTGGGTTCCAGCATTTGGTAATTATGAACACAGCTGCCATAAACATCTGTGAGCAGGTCTTTGCATGGAGCTCCATCTGGGTCCATCTAACTACCGAGCCTCTGTTCCTTAGCCATGAGCTTCCACTGACACAAAATGCAATTGCAAGAGCATGCATCCTGTCAAACGGCCACGTTGGAATACACCAATCATTGTCACCTTGTTTCTTGGGGTGTGTATATTGTGAGGCTTCCATTTGCTCGTAAAATTAACAGAATTGAGAGCCAGTTGTAGAGTACATTAAAAGGCTAAAATACCCAGCACACCCAATAGTTGTCAGAAAGGCTAAACAGCAATCCTGACCATACCAAGGGCACCAGCTGGCCCTCTCCCACACTGTGGGTGGAAGGGGAAGCAGCACAGCCACCGTGGGGAGCACGCTGGCAGTGGTGGCATGGTCACTGTCGAGTGAGCCACTCACTAGCCATAAGACCCAGCGACCCCACTCCTAGGTGTCACCCAAGAGAATGCAAAATGTGACTTCATACAAATGCTCGCAAGTGTTTATAGCAGCTTCGTTCATAATTACCGAAAGCTAGAATCCATGCAGATTCCACGAGTGAATAAACAAATCATGGCACATCATACAGTGAAATTCCATTCATTAATACAAAGGAAGGGACTACTGATTCCATGCAGTAGCATGGGCAGATCTCACATGCATTATGTGAAGTGAAAGAAGCCAGTCACAAGAACTACCCACTTCTGATTCTATTGATATGGCATTCTGAGGAAGGCAATGCTATAGAGACAAGGAGATTCAGGTGAGGGGAGAGGATTGACTACAGTGGGGCATGTTCAGGAGATATTCTATATGGACATAGATGATGAAATATTATTCCAAATATAGTAGGTAAAAATAAATATTCTGTATCTTGATTATAGTGGTGATCACATGGCTGTATACGTTTGTCAAAATTCATAGAAGAGTACATATAAAAAAGACACGTTACTGTATGTAAAATAATGCCTTAATAAATCTGAGTTACAAAAACTACCCAGCTCAGCAGCTGTTCTTTGAGAGTGAGTGAGCCCAAGCTTTACCCTGGCAGGTTATGTAAACGCATAAAACTCAGAGAATACAGTGATTCCTGACTGTCGCTGCAAGTTACTAAGATGAAGGTGAGAGGCAGAGAGGTGCAAGGTGCAGTGGGAGAAAGTGTGCCAAAGCCCAGAGAGGAAGGCGGGGAGGGGGCCCAGGCCAGAAAGGAGTTCATGTGCAGCAGGGCTCAGAGCCCTGCACCTCTGGGGTGGGTGTGGCCTGCCTAGAAGAAGCAGTAACCAGGTGGTGATGGAAATGGAATCCCTGCAGAGAGGGGCAGGTAGGGGCAGGACAGGGGTCAAGGCCCTGGCTGGGGTTCAGGGAAGACCCAAGCTTGCCGACACAGCAAGAATAGCAGATCTCGGGGACAGAGGCTGTAGCACAGTTGGGCTCATGGCCCCCGGTGAGACCTGCACACAAGCACCCAGATCCAGGGACCTGGGCCAGGCAGTACTGGGCATCAGATGAGGTGCTGCTCACTCAGGAGCCTGGGTCGTTCTCCCCACTATGAAGGTGAGAATGGCATGCAAGAAGACAAGAGTCTGCTGCTGTTACTTCACCCAGGATGCAGTCCAGGGCTGTAGCCTATGTTCCACCCTGTGTGCTTATTCACTCATGGACATCCATGTGGGTTCCAGCGTTTGGTAATTATGAACAAAGCTGCCATAAACATCTGTGAGCAGGTCTTTGCATGGAGTTCCATCTGGGTCCATCTAACTACCAAATCTCTGTTCCTTAGCCATGAGCTTCCACTCACACAAAACGCAATTGCGAGAGCATGCATCCTGTCAAAGGGCCACTTCTCTTGTGCCCAAGCTGGCCCTGCACAGCCTTATTTTGGGCAGCAAGATACATCTGGGTCCCGGATGGTGTCCCTGGGGCAACTCGATGTGGCCCCCTCCAGGCAAACTGATCCAGACACGGGGTAGGAGGGGCTGGAGTCAGAAAAGTATTGGCCTCTGCAGCCATCTGACTCTAGCACAGTGAGGTGGTGACATCTCTCACCCCTCTGCTGCTTATGGCCTTGGCTTTCCAGCTGCACCTCTTAAGGGTGCTGCAGAGCCATGCGGTCAAAGAAGTAACCCTTTCCCTCTGAAGTGAGCACCTGGAAAGTTCACATTTGCTGGAGAGCAGGGGAGGCCTCTGCAGGATGGTTACACCACCTACCAACCGAATGCTCCAACCCAGCCCCAGTAGGGGGTTGGGCAGAACAATTTTCTCCCTTTCAATGTCTAGGTCTGTGTCCTGCAGTAGCTTAGGGAGTGGACCGAGGGAGTCTCCCTTGTTAAGTCCTCCCAGTTCATCATCCCACACTCAATACGTACCTGGCATTAGGCTCAAGTGGTGAGCCCAAAGAGGCATAAAACAAGGCCAAGGCCCATAGCCAGACTTACCCACTGGCTGGAGATAAAGCTTATCCAGGGATGGTCAAGCTGCCTGGTGCCCATCCCTGGGAGAAGCAGGTGGCTATGCCTCTGCGGTTGCAGGCCACTGCACCAACCGTGTGTTTAGAAGACCTGGTTCCTCAGGTGCTGGAAACTCTTCCTGTGTTCTTTCCTCTTCTTGTGGCTTGTCCTGCACGTGCACCTCTAAAGGCTTTATTTTCATTATATTTCATTGCTGGGCTCTGCTCTAGGGAGGGGGCCTGCTTAAAAGGTGACTGTTCCTTGGCACCAAAATTGTCCTGGGCCCACTCATGTGGCATCTGCCTCATTGTGCAGTCCCCGGGGGCTGCTCTGCCCCTGGCTTTGTCCCTCATCCTGACTCCTCTGTGTGAGGCCCTCTGCCCTCCAACCACAAAGGTGCTGCCCCAGTTTGCACCTGACTCCTTGGCTCCAGGGAGAGCCTGTGCTTTGCATGTTGAGTTGGTTCCTTCGGCCTTGCTGGAATGTCACATACCCGTCCTGGTGGGATTTCATGATCCAGAAATGTGAGGTCTTCTTTGGCTATAGAGTCCTGAGTAATAAAAGAAGCCTGGGAACTATAACCTGTGACAGGCTAGGACTTCTCCAAACCTGCAATATCCCTCAGACAAAACTACAAAGCCAACTGGGAAGCCCCGGCAGCTTATGGTCATGGCTGCTCTGTTTAACACACACAGCTGGACCTTCAGAGCTGCAGGCAGCTGGGTGGAGGGACCAGGGTTGAGTCTCACAACTAGCTTTCATCACGGCAGTGTGCTCCAGATATCCAGGCATCGCAATGAATGCGTAAGGAGTGACGACACGGAACTGTGGCCTTTGTCAGCTCCCTCTGCCCAGGTGGTGGGTGTGGGAGGCCTAGCAGTGCCAAGTCTCAGGGATAACTTCTCTGCTGCTAGACTCTGATTATGTCAGAGTCTCCTGGGAAGACTCCCTATGTGAGAAATGGGGCGGGGGTGTCACGGGACAAGTCCAGCCAACGAGCCCTCTAGACACAGCATCTGCCCACATGGGGGGATACCTGGAAGCCAGAGATGTGTGCCCACAGGTCACCTGATGAGGTGGGAGGGTGAAGAGAATCTCTTCCTTGTGTTAACTATGTCCTCTGAGTAGGGAAAACCCCCACCCAAGCCTTTTCAAATATTTACATATCTATCTAGGCCTGGGCAGCTGTTTGGCAAGGGAAGCAGCTGGTCAACCTCCAAATGCTTTCTAACTTGAAATAGTGCAGATGAGCTGGTCTTTGCTAAATGAATTAGGCTCTGACTCTTTGAGTCCAAAACCTGTCTGGCTCAAGATATCTCGTCCTTCACTCCCAGACACTTGAAGATCCGTGCCGTTTTTCTCTACCCTCAGCCATCCAGTGCCAACGTCCAGCCTTCTATGATTTACTTAATATTTTCTTTAAATCGATCCACTCATACTGCCTACATAAATAGAATTTAAAGGGAAACTGTACACCACAAGTATAAATAGGAAACTATTAATACTTGCCATAAGTAGAAGGGAACTGTACTATTAAATACAATGAAAATAAAGCAAGTTTATTAAATTCTAGCAGGACACTGTTTTGCCAAGTTTCTCAGACTGAAACTGTTCTCTCTTTGTTAAACAGTAAAATTATCATGTGTTAGAGTGGTGTTACAGACATGCCTTTAAGAATCTAAAGAGAACTAGAAAGAAAATCACAGTTATATTACAAAAGTCAGTGTTATTTTATTCATCCACTTATTAAGTACCCAGCAAGTGGTTGAGTGGAGTGGACAGTTCTTGGGACTACAAAGGCCAAATTAAATATAAAATAGGAAAGTCTGTTTCCTTGTAGAGCTTATGATCTAGCAAGGAAGACAGACAAGGAACAACTAAATAAATTTTTTTTAAATCGATTTCAGTTTACGGGAAGAAGAAAAAGCAAAGCACATGAATAGAGAGGAGTATATTTTGAGTAGGTGTGTGTGGCGATGTGGGGGCTGCACCTAGAGTCACCTTTATTCTGAGTTTGAGACTCCAAATGGGTATTTGAATGGTGACTTGAACTGGGCCCATGTGGAAAAGCTGGGGCTGAAATGATAAATTTAGGGATACCAGAGCATAGATGGCGTTCGAAGCCACAGGCCTGAATGTGGTTACCTAGGGGGCATATGTGCATGAAGAGTGGCATCTGAGGGCTGAGCCCTTGATTCTCAACATTAATGAGTCAGGAGAGAAGCCAGCCAGGGGGATGAAAGCAGGCAGGCCTCTGTGGTCCTCTGTGGTCCCACAGAAACACAATGAGAGTGCTTGGGAAGAACTGAATGATCAACTGAAAAACATTGCTAAGGAGTCGAGTCAGATGAGGACTCCTGGATTTGACAAGATGGCAGTCATTGGAGCAGTTTGGGTGGGACAATAAGAGTGAACACCTCACTGAAGCGGGTTAAAGAGAAGACTTGGAGTGAGGAGGGGTAGACAGGGAGCAGAGGCTTCTCTTGACTCTTTCAAGGAGCGGTGCTGGAGCTGCAGAGCCCGTCTGTGCAGCTGAGCCTACGGTGGCTCATGAGCCACCTGAAATCAAACCGTGGTTCACATAACCTGAAAATCCATCATGGACACCTGGCCCTTGAGACTGGTAACACGCCCAGGAGGGTGCCCTCTAGGTGCGTTTTCCCCCAGGAAGAGTCCTTCCTTTGTGGGTCCTGGGGGCCCGGGGGCCCACACTCAACACAGACGTGTATAGTGGCAGGGCAGGCTTGTGCCAGGGCCACATGGCCGCACACAACCCGGGCCCTTATCCCAGAGCACGGCGAGGCGCCAGGCCAGCCATGCTGCAGCATGGATATTTATTGATCTTGATTCACACCATCCAAGAAAAGCTTGGCCACAGAGCCTCTGGTTCAATCACAAGGATATGGGGGTTGGGCATGGGCGAGAGAGAAGGAAATGGAATTTAAAGAAATCTGTCCTTAAGAAAATAACTCTTTGTAAACCTGATTTCTGGGAGCCTGGCGCATGCCATAGTGAAATGCTCTGTTACTCCTCGGAGGCGGCGTGAATAGGGGCTCTGTTAGACACTGGCGGGACCTCCAGAAGCAAAACATGCCAGGGGTATGGAAGAGTGGCCTTCCTGGAGTCAGTCTCTAGCAGGGCCTGTAAGGAAGTGGACCTTCCTCCTCCAGCCCTCAGCCAGCAGCCCGGGAGACAGAAGAGCACTCACATTGATGTGCATTTTTATTTTGAATGAACAGAGCAATTAAAGTGTACCAGGGCCAGATTTACGTTTTCTCCTCAGGCTGTTTTGAGGCTACCTTCAGTCTGCACCCACATTTTCTTTTATATTTTTGGCCACAGATTTTTTTTTTTTTTTGTCATTGAGAAGGGACTCACTCTGTCACTCAGGCTGGAGTTCAGTGGCACCATCATAGCTCACTGCATCCTCGACCTCCTGGGCTCCAGCAATCCTCCCTCCTTGGCCTCCCAAGTAGCTGGGATTACAGGTGCATGCCACCACCCCAGATATTTTTTTTTAATTTTGTAGAAAATGGGGGTTCTCACTATCTTGCCCAGGCTGATCTAGAACTCTTGACCTCAAGAGATCATCCTGCCTCTGCCTCCCAAAGTGCTGAGATTACAGGTGTGAGCCACCACACTGGCCAGCCGCAGATATTAAAAAAGGCATGCACTAGCCATCAGAAAGAATGTTGGAATAACTTGACTTATTTTGTGGGAGAAGAAAGAGGCAAAAACAACTGCTGAGGGCCCACCATGTTTGTTTGCTTCTTCCTTAATCTTCACCAACACCCTCTTTTACAGACAGGAAGCTAAGGCTGAGCAAGAGAAAGGGCTTGCCCCAGGCCGCAGTGTGACAAAGGCATGCCCCCTCTGATAAATGGCCTCCTCTGATGTTTTCCCAGCTGTCTGACTTCTGGGCAGCCAGTGGAGATTTCTATCCTTGACTGTGGACTTTTCATAATTGCACAGAATGTAAAGTGATGGGCACCGTTGTCCAGAGGTTGCATCCTGGCTCCTCAGGGCTGCCTACTTTGTTTAGCATGCATGGTCAGTGCGGTTCCTTCTGGTAGGGTGATGGCATTTGTGCCCTCTCCGCACCCTGCATCCCTATGACTCCACTCTCTATTTCTTCCCATTGGTGGGCTCTTACTCCTGCACCTGCTTGGCTCATGTGAATATTGGCCTGTGACCCCCTCCCTATCACTCTATGCACTCACACATGGGTTTTCTCATGAAATCCTTGTCATAAGTCCCGTTTATTCAGATAAAGCACCTGAGGCCCAGAGAGGTTCAACAACTTGCCTAAATTCACAAAACTGAGACTCAAACCTAGGTCTCAGGGTTTCAGACCCTGAAGCCAATGATCTTTCCCTGATTTGCACTTCCCCATTGTGTAAGCTTTTAAAACCCCACCTCCACTCCCTTCATCAGGACTAAGACCTAATGGCCAAGTTGGAAAATAGAGTCACCTACAATTGATTCAGCTGGCCGGTTCACAGGGCTGCAGAACTTTACTCGTCTGCTAACAGCCCTGTAATAAAATCCTCTGTGAAACACTCTGTGTGTTTTCTTGTACCTTCTCAATTATCAGAGGTTGATGTTGCTATACCCATTTTTCAGAAGAAGAAACTGAGGTGCATGGACTTGCCCAAGGTCACATGACTACTAAGTGGTAGATTCAGGATGCAAACCCAGCCTCACCTGGCTCCCAAGTCCACCAGCTTTGTATCATATCTGGGGGCTGCCCTTCGGGCTCATGCTAGGGTGCAAATGAGAGTGGTTCCCAGCACCTCGTATTTGCCTTGTTGGTGCACACGTTTTCCTCTTTACACAGATACTTTGTGTCTGTTGCACAGACCCTAAGCGGCACATTCCATACTCTTGCTGAAATGCTCCACTCTGTCCTGGGGATGGTCTAGCCTCCCCTCCCTCTTATCTTCCTAGTGCATGGCTCTCCAGAAAAAGCATGCTGCTTTCCCTTCTCCCTCCAGGCTGGTAACACTAAGTCGGGAAGGGCTGAATTCAGATCCTCGCTCATATCCCTCTGCCCTGAATCTCAGCAACTGTGGATAGTATGTGTTGACAGTTTGGAGGCTGATTCAACCTTTTAGCTTTGGGGGCCATCACACGCCTCTCTTCTTGCTCCAGACGCTATGCAACACCTCAAAACCAGAAGGCAAAGCCATCAATTCTGGGCTCAAAGCTTCATTTCAACCACCTCCAAAGACCATGACTGATGAGCTCCCTCAGGGTTTTGAGATTCTGTCCTGACACTGCTATGCTCCAAGGAAAGCTGTAACGAATGAGCATGAAATATGCAGAGGCCGAGGATGGGAAGGCTTCAAGTGGCCCAGTGAAAGCTTCTCCTCTGAAACTGCATCTGGTCAGGGATGAGAGCCCTTTCTCTGAGGCTGAGCTTTCACTTAAGCCTTCTGGCTTCAAGGGTGCAGACCCAACATGAACCTTTGGAGATGCCAATTCATTTATTCTTGGCAAAACCCAGCTTCCTCTCTCAATACAAATGAAAGCATGGAAGGCTTGTAAAGTTGACTCCAAAGGCATTGTGCATCTCTACAAACCCTTAAAATCCAACATTTGGATGAGCTACGAGGAGATGGATCAGAAACACATGGAGTAGATTTTCTGTAAATTGCACTGTGGGCCTCTGAAATTAAAGGGAAAGAGCTTGGCATGGTCCATTTGGGAGTTACAGATCTCCCAGCACTTGAAGCATCAGTGAATGTTCCCCAGGCAGAAGATTCTTTGGCTCACTTCCCCAGACTCTCATTTTCCTCCCAGCAGAACCTGTTAAGGGGGAAAGGAAATGAGAAACTGAAGAGGAAGCGAGAAGGTATTGAGAAGGCCTTCAGGAAGACGGACTGCAAACTTGGGGATTGTAAAGCATGTGGACAATTTGGGAAGTGTGGGATGAAGCCAGTTCTTAAAATCTGTATCTGTAACCAGGCTCTCTTGGCTTCTCCCACAGTGATGCAGGCAGAGATTTTTCTGGGCTGGCCATGGACCTTGCAAATGAGTATGCACATCATTTAGAAACTATTCACATCCTCGAGTGGCCAGAGCACGTAGAGTGATTGGAACCATGCAGACCGTTTCCATGAAGCCTGGTGACACATAGGTCATGCTGTCGTGTGCTATTACTCGGCTGGTGTTTGAAGGCATGATCTGTTATTTTCCACCTGTTTACTTTTAAAACAAAGCCCTGATGACTAAGTGAATTCTATTTTAAATACTCCAAGTGAATGATACTTTGAGACCAAGTCAGCTGTTGACGTTCGGCCAAGACTACATCCCATATGTTCAAGGTTAATGACCATCTGGTCTAGAAAAGGCCAGAGGATCGCAAGATGTGTAGAAAGCACAATGCAGACAATCTCTGACTTTCTGAAGCACTTACAGACCCACCCGAGAGCTGACAGCCCGTCACCCAGGCCACCACCACTGAGCAATAACCTGTCTACATGTCAGTCCTCAGCACTGGGCACTGAGTCCCATCAGAATAATCTCATTCTTGTTTGTTGCTGGGTGGGGATCAATGTAGAGCAATGTGCAGGGCATGTGTTTAGGCATCAGGCTATCCTAACATTTAATCTCAGCTCAGTCAGCCTTCCAGCTCTGGAAGAGTCCACCACTCATCGTTTTCCTTCTCTGCTCTTTGCGACATGCGGCCGTCAGAGGTCTGGGTTTACACACCTTCACTGAGCCTGTCAGTTTAAAAATTAGAGTTCTCACTTGATCTATCCCAGTCAAACATCTGCAGCATGAAGGCTCTGTGCACTAAATGTGTCATGGAATTTACCTTTTTCCAGGACCTTACGAGTAGTGGGGTGAGGCCGTAGGGGACAGACGCACAGGCACTGGGGACTTTGGAACAGAGGCTCATGGGCTTTAGACACGAATTCCCAGAATGAGTAGGTTCCTGGCATCTGTTCTGCCTAGCTCTGCATCATCCACTGCTCCTGGGCATGGCTTCAGCGGGTGGGAGGTGTCTCCCTCTGTCCCCAGGGGTATCCTTTGTATGGGGAGACAGAGAGGTAATCACAGAAAAACTGAAATGCACACTGGTGTTAGCAGAGTTGCAGGGCAGATCCCTTCTGAAGCACATGCATTCCTGTACTTTCTATTTTATAATAAACACATAGCCCTTTGGAAATTAGAACAAAGGGGCTAAAGATCTAAACAAGGACAATGTAGTACACAAAACAATGAGACATAGGAAGGGACAGACGTAAGATATGACAGCGGAGTGAGGGATTTGGCTCTGCTGAGGTCAGGAGAGGCTTCTCAGGCAGCCAGGAGGAAAATGCTTCCTGGCAGCCACCTGGACACCAGGAGCGCAGTCCCCATGCAGGAGACAGGGTGGCATGGGATGGGAACTAGAATTAGTTCAGAGTTGCTGAAATGCTCAGGAAGGCAGGGCAGGAAGCAAAGAAGACGAGATCGGGGCCTTATCGGAGAAGTCATATGTGCCAGCTTCAATTTTCATCCTGAAGGGAGTAATAAAAGGCAATCAAGCCAGGGCCTGACCAAAGGGGCTGCATTTGTATTTGAAAATTTCTTCAGGGTATATGGAAGGTGTTTGGAGACAGGCAGGGCTAAGATCAAGAGACAAAGCCAATCAGGGTTTATTTTTCACCTGCTAACCAAGACCATCCGTAAGACAGCTAATTTTGCTAAGGGTCTGAGCAAGAAGGAATTGCAGATGCAGCTGCCAGCTGGCATCTGCCCCCTAAGGCTCTGCACAGTCTTTCTTCCCACAGTGGGGAAGGGGGCCCAGCGGGGCTTCCCTGGGCCATCAATCTTCATTAAGTCCATCATTGTCCTCAAGAGGCGGACAGTGCTTGGAAGGGCTACTCGATGGAAGCACTGTGACCCCAAAGTATTTAGAAATAAAGGCTAATTGACCATAGGAAAATCAAACAGATACCATCACTGGTGTTTCAGCTCCTGGCTCTTGGACACATCTCCCAGTCACACTTCGACCTCGTCCCCAACAATGGAGATGCCTGTGAGGCACTCGCCGACCCTCCCAGCAGTGGAACTACCCAGGGACATGATGAATGGCTCTTCACTGGGCACTTTAGAGGCAGGGTGGGAGTAGCAAGTGGGACAGAAGGCAGGTCAAATGCCAGGCAGAGCGGGCTCTTTGCTGCCACTCCAGCCCAGCGTGACGCACTGTCCTATCATTTTGGAGATTTATTTTTTAAGCTTTATTGAGGTATCATGGACAAACGAAAATTATGTCTATTTATCATGTATGACTTGGTGTTGATGTATACATACACTGTGAAATCATCTCTACAATCGAGTTAATATATTCATTACTTTTTATAGTTACCCCTTCCCTCCCTTCCTTCAACCCTCCTTCCTTCCTTCCTTCCTTCCTTCTTCCTTCCTTCCTTCTTCCTTCCTTCCTTCCTTCCTTCTTCCTTCCTTCCTTCCTTCTTCCTTCCTTCCTTCCTTCCCTCCTTCCTTCTTTCCTTCCTATCTCTCTCTCTCTCTCTCCTTCCCTCTTTCTCTCTCTCTCTCTCTTTCTTGGAGTGAGAATACTTAAGATCGACCCTGAGCAAATTTCAAGCACAACTATACTTTCTTATCAGAGTAAAAATCCTGCTGCTAGAAGGAATTCAATGGCAGGGCCAGGTTTGTGTCGTATTATTCTCAGCTGGATATTTGATAGGATTTAGTTTGTACAGAAATTGACCACTAGCAGTGTGCTCCCCTACACAACATTAAGTAAATTTTCATTGGGCTGGGACTGGTGGTTCAGCGGTGAAGACCTGCCTCTAAGCAGCTAACGGTCACTGTCAGTGTGTGTGCATGTTGTGTGTGCCTGTTTGTGTGAACATCTGTGTGTATGTGTGTATGGAAGTTCTAACCCAGGGTTTCTAAGGAAATCACAGCACAGGGAGGGATTGAGAGCATAAACAGGGTCAGAGAACTAGGTTAGGACCTTTAAAACATCGGGCTTGCAGATGGCTGGCCTCTCACTATGTCCTCACATGGCAGAGAGCGAGAGAGGGGGAGATGGTGTCTCATTCTCTTTTATTAAAACACCAGTTCTGTCAGATCAAGACTCCAACCTTATAACCTCATTTTACCCTCACCAGAAATGGAAACCTGTCAGAACCTTGGTCTTGGACATTCCAGCCTCCGGACTG
The DNA here is from genome assembly GCA_963573385.1 of Cacajao melanocephalus. NCBI lineage: Eukaryota > Metazoa > Chordata > Mammalia > Primates > Pitheciidae > Cacajao > Cacajao melanocephalus. Next base: position 13,561 of record CAUYLG010051630.1, on the reverse strand, counting down.
TGATAAAGGAAATTTCTGCTGGAGCCACTCCGCTTGTGATGTTTTGTTGTGGAGCCCGTGACTAATTCAAGTACCCTCCAACTGAGTAGCAGTTCCTCAGTGTGAGGAGCCGATTAAACACCCAGGCCATTAAAGGGCTTCACAACCATGGGGTGGGCTTTTCTCTTGAACTCCTCACTCACTCTCATTAACTCTATAGACATGGTCCCATGGGGTTTCAGAAAGGGAATCCTGTCATTAAAAAGATGATTTTCTGTTCCCTGCAAATTTAGTTGAAAGATGTATGATCCAAACGTTGTCCTGTTTCTTGGTGACATTGTATGTCAGGGTTTCCAAAGCCAATGTTTTCCACACATAGCCAGAGGATTTAACATACAGACTAATGTTCAACTGTCCACCACTGGTGGAACATATGATTATGTTGGTTTGTTGATGAATTTCAAGATATAACTTGTTTATGACCAAAGCTTCTTAAGGTCAACAAAGAGTTTTGCTTTTGAGTCATGGGCCAAACTTGCAGAATGTAAACCATGAGCAAGGAGGAATTATCTCTTGACGGAATAGAACCTTAAATGTTTCCAGTGGTGATACTGGTTCATAATCATTGACTGGTTCTATCTATCAATCCACCTACCTATCTTTGATGTTCTCCAAATTTCTAATGATTAAAAAAAGAGACACAGAAGCAACAAATTTCATAACAGCAGTGAAACTAGGAAGAGGATATATCAGCAGAGGGCTGTGCCTGACTCTTTAATCATAATCATATTTAATCATAATTTATTCATAAACAGGACTGTATGGCCAAAGATAATCAGATTCTTGAGGGACACATCTACAAACCTAAATAAGCTGTGAATAAACCCTGTCTGCAGCCCCTCCTCACTCTCCCCTGCACGGAGGTGGACTAAGGGGCACCAGTCAGCACCTGTGGGTGTTCAGGGGTTGTGTTGGACTGCTCAGACATTTACCATTTGAGGGTTGATTCTACTCAGCCACTTACTATTTATCCTTCTCCTTTTTAGTTTGCAACATTTTGTTGATATTAGCTACTCTCCTGTCTCCTTTTTAAAAAAATGTTTGTGCTTTTAAATATCACTTTACTACCACTTCAGTGGGGCTTGGTGAGGGAGCAGAGAAAATGAACACATTCAGTTATCTCCAGATCTGTAAAAAATACACTTTCTTCTCACTCTTCTAAAAACAAAATGACTTGAGGATATACTACAAAACAATGAGGAAGGGACCTATTCCTAAAGAGATATGTGCTTTCCACAAAATGAAGATGCAAGCGGTGCTCGGTACCGGGAGAATCTAGTGACAGTAGCAATGTGGCAGGTCTAGAAAGCAACTGGTCCAGCCAGAGCGTCCTTAGAAGAACGTTTGAAGACAAATGTGGAATTTTCATAACACATATTTTGATTTAGGATCCAGACAATCTTTGTGATAAGGTGAACACAGAATATTGTTTTTTAATGCTAAATAAAATATGGACAGTCCAGGAAAGGAATATAAAATCAAAGTGCTACATGAAGGCACTGGTTTAGTGACAAAAGCTTATATCCCTCTTCTACGATCCTAAGCCATTGTAATGAAATATTACACAATAACAGTATTATAAAAGTAGTTTATTTTTATTTTTAGATTTACCTACAGACAAAGCACAGGAGACTAATTACTATCTTTTATAAAATCTAATAGCACTCCCCCCCACATTTTAGCCTCCTTGAAATTAGGATGTATTTTGTAATCAATAAAATATCATTGACAACATTATTTTAACTTAATGAAACATAAAACAATTATGTGGCATGTTAGTTTTGATAAAATATGGTATACTGACAGAGGAGAATGAAAATATTATAAATCTTACAGTTTGACGTAAGAACAGAATTGACAGATGATGAGATGGAGAGGGAAGGGGAAGGGCAGGAAAAGCAAAGGTTTTAATTCTTTCAGTGTATATGGTGGAGAGTCAAAGGGTGCCTTGCAAATAGAGATCAAGAAATAGCTTCGGCATATTTTAAAATCATAAAAATAAAACAAAAGAACTAAAAGAGAACTAAAATAATCACGCATATATAAATAAAGCTTAGGCTGAGTAAAATTTAATGTATGTAATTTAATTTTTTCTTAATGGAGAGAAGCCAAGAGACACGGTTGAGAGATGGCAGATCAAGAACTAGGGCCCTGAACATATTATTTAGAGCTATGAAAACCACGGCCAGAAAAAGTAAAAGCAGAAACTTTGGAAAGTTATTTCCCTTGGCAAGAAGGGTGGGAGGGAAAAGGAGGGTTTCATTCTATAGTTTCAGCATTGTTTGAGTTTTTACTACTAAGTGTATTACTATTAAAAAATTAATTCATTCATTTGGAATGGAGCAATTCCCACAAATGAAGAAAAGCAAAAAATTAATGCATTCAAGTAATATATTCTGGAACTTAAAATTACCACTTCTGTAACACTTATTTGTTAATTATCTTATACTATTCACAGCTAAGGTGGCTACATAATTGCCTGGTATGGAGAATGTAGGTAATATGAACACATGCATCTTCTTCTAGGTGGGTGATGAGGTGCCATCTCTATTTAGCTATGACCCAAACAGCTAAGCATTGTAGCTCTGCATTGCTTCCAAGTAACACCAACTAGTCTTAAATTCAAGTTATGGTTTTGTAGATAATCCTCATCCCAAAAGGTTTATAAACAAAGATTCATTTAAATAAATTGTTTCACTAAAAATTTGCTTACTCAAATTCAAAGTTGAGGTGCTTTCTGGAGATTCTTTTTGATTGAGAATGGTTAACTGATTTCACTTGCTCTGAACATTTGACTAAAATGATTGCATTCATTTAGTAAGGAGTGCAAATGTTAGAGCTCTGGTCATCTATCATAGTTTGTGTTCTCTGGTGGATCCAAAATCATTTTCTACAGAGGACTGTGGAATACATACACACACACCCCTGAGCAAGGACTCAGGCCTGAGTCATTGTTAGGCATCTTCGTTTCCTCAGGAGGCAACCAACACTTCCTCCACTCAACTTCTTGCCAGAGTTTATGGGTCTGCATTTAATCAACAACGGAGAACAGCTGCCCATCCTGTAGCTGTTGGAGAGGACAGTCTTCAATTTGTTGACATGTGATAGGGATGATTTCTTGAAAGTTCATCAGCTATTTCACGCTTCCTAGCATTGTGAAACCAACGTCTATATCAAGTCTGCTCAGCAAGCAGTCGGGGGCCTGGAGTGTACGGAGAATCACTTTCACTAGTTGCTTAATGCTGTTTTTCCAAGCTGAGAGATTACCGGATTACCTTATGGAAGAAACTGACAGAACTGCCCTGGGACTTCATTCATAATCTTACATCACAATCTCTGAACAAAGACCACCAGCTGAAAACATTTGAAATTTACTCTTAGTGAACTTGAAATGTGTAATACATTATTATTTATTATATTTACTATGCTCACCACAAAAATGGGTTTTGAGGGGATGGATATAGTAATTAGCTTGATTTAATTATTTTACATTATACAATTGACACTTGAACAATATGGGGAATAGGGGTACAAACCTCCAGACAGTGAAAAATCTGTGTGTAACTTTTGACTTCCCCAAAACTTATAGTAGCCGACTCTTGACCCAAAGCCTTACTGATATCATAAACAATCGATTAACACATATTTTGCATGTTTTATGTATTATGTATTGCATTCTTAGAATAAAGTAAATTAGAGAAAAGAAATGTTATAAAGAAAATCATATGGAAGAAAAATATATTTACTATTCATTAAGTGGAAGTGGATCATCAGAAAGGTCATCATCCTTGTTGCCTTCATGTTGAGTAGGCTGAGGAGGAGGAAGGGAAAGGGTTGCTGTGCTGACTCAAAGTGACAGGGGCAGAAGGAAATTTGCATATAAAGTGAACCCATGCAGTTCAAACCCACATTGTTCAAGGGTTAACAGTATTTATAAATCATAACATTACTTATATACAAATGTATTTTCTCGATTTATAATTAAATAAATACTTCTTAAAAAAAGACTACCAGCCTTATTTTCCACTTCATCCTGGTACCAAGAACAGTTGAGGTTCTTGTGGGGACCTGGTCTGCTTCATCCCATGACCTCCATGACCTACAGAACATGCAGGGTCCTGTTCTCATGCAGGTAAAAATCCTTAAAGATACAAATGTTCTTTAGCCTCAGAAAATGAAAAAGTATTATGGTACGTGGTTTTTAATTATTACTTAATTCATTTTCTGTTCTCTCTTTTGCTTATCTTCCTTCTTTTATTCTTCTGTCACTTTATTCTATTTCATGTATCTACAAGTCACCCTCACTTTATTGTAATAAGGACCTAAATATAACTAACCCCCACCCCAAATCCTTCAGGTAGGTGTCCTTCTTCCTATTTCAGAGGTAAGAAAGTTGAGGACTGGAAATGAGTCAGTCAAGAAGGTGCCACTGAAACCACTGATCTCTGATCCCAACGTTCATTGCGCTCAGATCTTTTCCTGGTAAATAAGAGCCTCTGTAAAATTCTTAAGAGCAATACTACTTTCTGGAGATTGCAAGGAAATTAATAATGCAGAGAATGTTATATTGTAAAGGATACTTACTTATAAGACTCTAAAGCTAAGTTACAAACCTAGTAACTAACTACATGTGACCAACAACCAGGCATGACAGCTCACAGGCCAGTTGTCCATCCCTGCCACAGATTGATGGAGCTGTGCTGTTTCTTCCTGGTGAAGCTTCCTCCAAGCCAGACAGGGTAGAGCTGGCTCAGATGACCAGGGGCAGAAGCACCGGCTTCCTTCAGACAGGGTAATGCTGCCACGCTGCTGAGACTCCTCGGCCCTGGGAGCCTCCTTCCTCCGCTCCTCACTGCCCCTCCCAGCTCTACCCCATGCCGCCTTGTTTTCGCTGGGACGCAAGGCCAGTCTTCTCTCTGAGCGCCCTGGGGCTCTGGGCTGAGGTCAGGCCCTGATCCACCCGTGCTGCATGCAGGAGGAGAAAGAGAATGCAGAAGGCTCCTCCTGGGCTTGCCCAAATTCCCTTCTGCTTAGTCCCAAGAGGCGCACACGAGGAGAGTGCACAGCTCACAATGAAGCCTCGTTAGCCAGGAAGCCCTTCCTCCTGGTGGCCACACTCCCCAGTGGCGCCTGGTCTATGACAGCTGTGCCTCTGTCTCCAGGGTGCTCAGGGCAGGTCCTGGGGCACTTCTTCCGCTGGCCGTGGCTGAGTCAGCACCTCAGGCGCCTGCAGTAGATGCTCAAGAGCCGTTCCCTCCTCTTGCCCAGGCCTCCAGTCGGCCTGGATTCTGGGGACCCTGGGAGACCCCTCCCTTCCCTTCTGGCTTTCGTTCGCACACACTGGTCCTGATAAAAGTTCCAGCATGATTTATCAAACACCCTGGCTCCGCCAGGCCGAGCCCCTGGGGGATTTTGAAAGGAAACAGGCTCCATGTGCTTCCAATCCACTCCACGCAGCTCATCGCGCTGCTGTTCCGTCCAGCGGGGGATGTGCGGGACACGCTGGAACCGTTCGTGGCTCTGTTTAAAGATGTTTTTCTTAGAAGCAGGAAGTTACGTCCTGCCAAGAAGAAATGAAAATAAAGCCCAAGGGTTCACTCGGGGTTCGCTGGGAGCCACGTTGAGCTGTTGCAGCGTCTTGGCCCAGCCAGGGAGGAAGTTTAAAGGGGCCTCTGTCTGGAGCTCTGAAGACGGGCAAGGCGGCCTGGCAGTGACCTTCGGGCAAGTCAGAGGCACACGGGAGCCCTCTGTCCCAGGGGCCCCAGGGCGGCCTCACAGGGTACCGCAGTGCCCTCCTTCCCTGCGATCACCCCGCACTCGGGTTGGTGGCTCCTTTCCATTTGTTCCTCTGAATCTCTGCAGAGTCCTGGGGCGTGTAGGAAGGGCCCAGGAAAACCTCAGGTCCGAATCCTGGCTTTTTGTCTGATGTACTCGTATCTTGCACAAATTACTTCACCCCTCTGAGCAGCAGATGTGCTGCGAACTCTGGGGCTGCTCTTTCCCCTGCCCGAGGCTTCCTCACACCCTTCCTTCTAGCCCTCGGCCTCCCTCCCGGGGCAGGTTCAGACAAGACTGTCCATCAAAGTCTCTCTCTGGGTGAGTGCGACTGAGCAAAACAAACAGCCCAGCCCGGGAGTGCCAAGAGGCTCCAGGCCTCCCAAGGAGGGAGGGGCTCCTCCCAGCCTGTGGGTACAGGTGTTCTAGTGGGGCTCCCAGGGCCAGCCAGGCAGGAGCACTGCAGAGCCCCATGGAAGGACGAGGAGCACAACTGCTCTTTCTTGCCTCTGAGGAAACTTCTTGGAAGAGAGTGTAGAATTCATTTCTACCTCTTTCCATTCATTCAACAAATACTGAGAGCATTGGGGGAGGAGGGGGTGGAGACAGCAAACCACCGTGGCATGTATGTACCTATGCAACAACCCTGCGGGATGCAGGATGTGCCTATGTACCCCAGAGCCCAAAGTACAATAAAAATAAAATAAAATAAAACAAAAGCCAAAAAAGGGCCGGGCGGGGGGAGGGGGGCTAGGACTTTGAAAGCCAAAACTGTTTCTGTCATTTACTGACTTTGCGATCTTGGGAAACTATGTATAAGTCTCTGTTTTCTAACTACAGAATGGGAATAAACGTTTCTACCTTTTAGGTCCTCATAAAGATCAAGCACCCTTGGATGTCCCCTGCACCACAGGGCATCGTGGCTGCTGCTTCCCCTGGTTGCCTGCAGCTCTTTGAAAAGAGTTCACCTTAGCCCTGGTGATTCAGGAGTGCATGCTTGTCAGCAACAGGTGTTACTGAGTCCTGCAGGGCAGGGGCTGTGCTTTATGCCTCAATCTGTCCCCAGATTCTGGAAGACTCCTCTGCTCACTTGAAGGTGGGTTGAATGAATAGCAAACTGATTTATTTCCTCCATTACGTCCTGAGAGGACACCTGGGCTGCAAAGATGAACATGTCTGAGGTCTAGCAAAATCTGGGCAGCATAGTGGGACAGACGGACAACTGAAGGCTGATATCATCGCACCTCTCAGTCCGCTGAAGGGCTGCTGGGGCTCCAACGGTACACAAGACGTCTAAAGCCAGCTAGTAAGACTCCAGGGCTTAGAACACTGCTCAGTTCCTGAAAGTGGCATCCTGCAGGCACAGGAGAGCACACTGTCCAAGTCATACTTGGAGGCACGTTGAAGGCACCAGCACCATCTGGCCCTTCACCCCAGAACTTGGAACCAGCAGGAATCACAGGACTATAGGTTTCAGCTCCACCAAACAAAGGAGTTCTCAACAATCAGAACTGTCTGACTATATAAGGAGCTGCCCCGGGAGGTGGTGAGTTTTCCAGCCCTAAGGGTTTTTATGTAAAGCACTCACAGCTATATTCTAGAAATGTCTTATTGGTGTGGTGAGTCGTGAACCACTGGAGGCTTGACTGCGTCCCAAAGTGTGGCATATGCACGCTTGGTGGTCCATGCGCTGATTTTACAAAGCACACAGACCAATTTTTAAGAAACTGTGTTTTCTTTCAGTTAAATTATATATATTTTGTAGTTATTCCCTAATTTATGAGAAGTGGTACCTGCTTTTCATTTTATGGAACAACAAAAAGTTTTATTTTAAACAAATATATCGAATACAATACCATTTATAATTGCTCAAAAATAAGATACTTAGGTGTGAATCTAACGAAATATTCATAGGACTTGCATGCTGAAAATTTCAAATACTGATGAAAGAAAAAGAAGATCTAAACAAATGGAAAGCCACACCAAAGGCTGAAAGATGCAACAGACTGAAAATGTGACTTCTCCCCAAATTGACACACAGGTTTGATGCAATTCTATCAAAACCTCAGCAAGATGTTTTTATAGGAAAAAATTATTCCAAAATTTATATGAAAAGGCACAAAAACTTGAATAACTAAATTTAAAAATTTAAAGGACAATCAAGTGAGAAGAATCAGTCTCTCTGATTTCAAGACTTATTGTATACCTATAGTAATTGAGGTTGTATGGTATTGGTGGAAGGCTAGACACATAAATAGATCAACACAACAGGATAAAGAACCAAGAAACAGATCCAGAAAAATATGCTTATCTAATCTTTGACAGAATGTGAAAGTAATTCACTGGAGAAAAGAGCCTTTTTAACAGATGGTGCTAAAGCAATTCGATATTCATAGGCAAAAAAAAAAAAAAAAAAAGCCAAAAGACCCTCAACGTAAGTCTTACACCCTTTGGAAAATTTAACTTAAACTACATTATGGGCCGGGCTCACTGACTCACGCCTGTAATCCCAGAACTTTGGGAGGCTGAGGCAGGCAGATCACCTGAGGTCAAGAGTTTGAGACCAGCCTGCCCAACATGGTGAAGCCCCATCTCTACTAAAATACAAAAATTAGCCAGGCGTGGCAGCAAGTGCCTATAATCCTAGCTACTCAGGAGGCTGAGGCACAAGAATCGCTTGAACCTGGGAGGTGGAGGTTACAGTGAGTCAAAATCATGGCTCTACACTCCAGCCTGGGCAACAGAGCAAGACTTCCTCTAAACAATAGAAGGAAATCATCAGGACATAGGATGAGATAAAGAATTCTTAGACTTGATACCAAAAGCCGAATCCATAAGTGGAAAAATTGATATATTAGACTTCTTAAATATAAAAACTTTTCCTCTACAAAAATCCTATTGATAATTCTTTTAAAAGCCACAGACTGGAAGAAAATATTTGTAAACATCATGTGTGACAACATCATAGTATCTAGACTGTATAATGAACTCCTAAAATTCAACAGTAAAAATTTCAATCAAATCAGAAAATGGGAAAAAGTCATGAAGAGACATTTCTCCAAGGAAAATACACATTTATCAAATAAACACATCAAGAGATGTTCGAGATTATTAACCATTAGGGAAATGCAAATTAAAACCACCATGGTATATCATTACACACTACCCAAAATGGCTAAAAAAAACCAAACAGTGACCATACAAATGCTAGCAAGCATCTGGAGAAATGGGGTCACTCATACATTGCTGATGGAAATATAAAATAATACAACCACTCCTGAAAAGTGTTTGTCAATTAAAAAAAAATTAGACATGCAACTACCATGCAACCAATTACAGTCCCGGGCATTTCTCTCAGATAAAAGGAAGCAAATCTATGCAAAATCTTGTACACAAATGTGTATAGCAGCTTTATTTTACACACACACACACACACACACACACACACACATATATATGTACATACATATATATTTTATTGTACTTTAGGTTCCGGGGTACACGTGCAGGTCATGCAAGATTGTTGCATAGGTACATACGTGGCAATGTGGTTTGCTGCCTCCGTCCCCTCCTTCACCTATATCTGATATTTCTCCCCATATTATCCCTCCTCAGCCTCCCTATCCCCTGCTGTCCCTCCCGTAGTCCCCCCCAACAGACCCCAGTGTGTGATGCTCCCCTCTTTGTGTCCATGTGTTCTCATTGACAACACCAGCCTGTGAGTGAGAACATGCTGTGTTTGATTTTCTGTTTTGTGTCAGTTTGCTGAGAATGATGGTTTCCAGTTTCATCTATGTCCCTACAAAAGACACAAACTCATCATTTTTTATGGCTGCATAGTATTCCATGGTGTATATGTGCCATCTTTTCCTTGTTGAGTCTCTCATTGATGGGCATTTGGGTTGGTTCCAGGTCTGCTATTGTAAACAGTGCTGCAGTGAACATACATGTGCATGTGTCTTTATAATAGAACGATTTATAATCCTTTGGCAGATACCACAAATTTCTATAGGCCTTCAGGACCCATAGTACTTGGACTCTTTCCTGGACTTCATAGTATCTGGGCTCCTTCTCTCTTTAGTATTTAGATAAATACATGAAAAGTCATTAGTGCACTGAGCTGACGATACAATGTTGGTTCCTCTTGTGGTATTAACAGAGCTTATTGTTGCAGATGTTACTGACAGGTAAAACTGTCATTAAAATTTATCTCTTTGTATTTTCTTCTCCATGGAGACACTTTCACTGATTGTTTACTTTTATCCCCTATAAAAAATACCTAGTGAGAAATCTGTGGTTTTAGTGTCTTTTTTCTTCTGCTGAGTACCATGACAAACCTTTGGTTGTGTTTGTACAACCAGTTGTTCAAGTATTTCAACAATTGGCTGCATTAATTTTTGCGAGGGCATTGTGGAATTGGCAGTGGTGCCCAGTATTTGGAATATTGCTTTATTTGGACCATAGAATAATCTGCTTATCTCAAGTGAAAAACTCCCTGTAGACTTGGCAATAGAGTTTTCCTTTGACTGTATAGGCTGGTACCTACTTTTTGGTTTCTAGCATTTTTCCAGTTGGCCCATTCAACTTCCTTTATACTCTCTGTGATGTGAGGTATCAGATGCAATATTCTTTGTATGGCACCATCTTTCATCCAGATGCATATATCCTAGTGAAACCAAACTGAAGGAAGCGACTGACTCTTTTATGATGGATTTGTGTGCATGTATTAGTCTGTTTTTATCCTGCTAATAAATACATACCCAAGACTGGTCAATTTACAAGAAAGAGGCTTAATGGACTTACAGTTCCACATGGTTGTGGAAGCCTCACAATCATGGTGGAAAGCTAGAAGTAGCAAGTCATGTCTTACATAGATGGCAGCAGGCAAACAGTGAGAACTTGTGCAGGGAAAGTCCCACTTTTAAAACCATCGGATCTCATGAGATACCCTCACTATCACGAGAACAGCATGGGAAAGACCCACCCTCATGATTCAACCATCTCCCACTGGATCCCTCTCACAACATGTGGGAATTATGGGAGCTACAAGATGAGAGTTGGGTGGGGACTCTTGTGAAGCCATGTCATTTCACTCCTGGCTCTTCCCAAATCTCATGTCTTCACATTTCAAAACCAATCATGCCTTTCCAACAGTCTCCCAGAGCCTTTACTAATTTCAGCATTAATTCAAAAGTCCACAGTCCAAAGTCTCATCTGAGACAAGGCAAGTCCCTTCCACCTATGATCCTGTAAAATCAAAAGCAAGTTAGTTACTTCCTAGATACAATCAGGGCACAGGCATTGGGGAAATACAGCTGTTCCACATGGGAGAAATTGGCCAAAACAAAGGGGCTGAGGGCCTCATGCAAGTCTGAAATCCAGCTGGGCCATCAAACCTTAAAGCTCTGGAATGATCTCCTTTGACTCCAGGTCTCACATACAGGTTATGCTGATAGAAGATCTGGGTTCCCATGGTCTTGTGCAACTCTGCCCCTGTGGTTTTGCAGGGTACAGCTTCTCTCCTGGCTGCTTTCACAGGTTGACATTGAGTGTCTGTGGCTTTTCCAGATGCATAGTGCAAGCTGTCAGTGGATTTACCTTTCTGTGGTCTGGAGTATGGTGGCCTTCTTCTCATAGCTCCACTCAGTGGTGCCCCAGTAGGGACTCTGTGAGGTCTCTGACCCCACATTTCCCTTCCATGCTGCCCTACCAGAGTTTCTCCATGAGGGCCCTACCCTAAAGCAAACTTCTGCCTGGGCATCCAGGCATTTTCATATATACTCTGAAATCTAGGTGGAGGTTCCCCAACCCCAATTCTTCTGTGCATTCACAGGCTAAACACTGTGTGGAAGCTGCCAAGACTTGGGGCTTCCAACCTCGGAAGCCATGCCCTGAGCTCTATGTTGGTCTCTTTCAGCCATGGCTGGAGCAGCTGGGATGCAGGGAACTAAGTCACTCTGGTGTACACAGCATGGAAACCCTTGGCCCAACCCATAAAACCACTTTTTCCTCCTAAGCCTCTGAGCCTGTGATGGGAGGGTCTGCTGTGAAGATCTCTGACATGGTCTGGAGACATTTTCCCCACTGTCTTGGGGATTAACATTTGGCTACTCATTACTTGTGCAAATTTATACAACCAGTATGAATTTCTCCTCAGAAAATGGGATTTTTTTTTTTTTTGCATTGTGGGGAGGCAAATTTTCTGAACTTTCATGCTCTGCTTTTTTTCCCCTACTTTTTAAATTTATTTATTTTACTTTAGGTGCCAACTATATCTGGCATTTCTCCCCATGTTATCCCTCCCCTCCCTCCCCACCCCCTATTGTCTCTCCCTTAACCCCCCTGCAACTGCCCCCAGTGTGTGATGCTCCTCTCCCTAAGTCCACATGTTCTTGTTGTTCAACACCCACCTATGAGTGAGAACATACCGTGTTTGGCTTTCTGTTCTTGTGTCAGTTTGATGAGAATGATGTTTTCCAGATTCATCCAAGTCTCTACAAAGGACATGAAATCATCGTTTTTTATGGCTGCATAGTATTCCGTGGTGTATATGTACCACATTTTCTTTGTCCAGTCTATCATTGGAGGGCATTTGGGTTGGTTCCAGGTCTTTGCTATTGTACACAGGGCTGCAATGAACATACGTGTGCATGTATCTTTATAGTAGAACAATTTATAGTTCTTTGGGTATATACCCAGTAATGGGATTGCTGGGTCAAATGGAATTTCTATTTCTAGATCCTTGAGAAATTGCCACACTGTCTTCCACAATGCTTGAACTAATTTACACTCCCACCAACTGTGAGAGTGTTCCTATTTCTCCACATCGTCTCCAGCATCTGTTGTCACCAGGTTTTTTAATGATCGCCATTCTAACTGGTGTGAGATGATATCTCAGTGTGGTTTTGATTTGCATTTCTCTAATAACCAGTGATGATGAGAATTTTTTCATATGTTTGTTGGCCTCATATATGTCTTCTTTTGATAAGTGTCTCTTCATATCATTTTCCCACTTTTGAATGGGGTTGTTTTTTTTTAGTTCTTTGTAGATTCTAGATATTAGCCCTTTGTCAGATGGGTAGATTGCAAAAATGTTTTCCTATTCTGTTGGTTGCCAATTTGCTAAAATGATAGTTTCCTTTGCTGTACAGAAGCTCTGAGTTTTAATTAGATCCCATTTGTCTATTTTGGCTTTTATTGCCATTGCTTTTGGTGTTTTAGTCATGAAGTCCTTGCCTATGCCTATGTCCTGGATGGTTTTGCCTATGTATTCTTCTAGTGTTTTTATGGTGTTAGGTTTTATGTTTAAATCTTTAATCCATCTGGAGTTAATTTTAGTGTAAGGTGACAGGTAGGGGTCCAGTTTCTGCTTTCTGCATGTTGCTAGCTGGTTTTCCCAACACCATTTATTAAACATGGAGTCCTTTCCCCATTGCTTGTTTTTGCTGGGTTTGTCAAAGATCAGATGGTTTTAGATGTGTGGTGTTTATTATGGAGTCTCTGTTCTGTTTCATTGGTCTATGTCTCTGTTTTTGTACCTGTACCATGCTGTTTTGATTACTATAGCCTTGTAGTATAGTTTGAGGTCTGGCATTGTGATGCCTCTGGCTTTTTTTCTTTTTGCTTAGGATTGTCTTGGCTATGCGGGCTCTCTTGTGATTCCATATGAAGTTTAAAGTGTTTTTTTCCAGTTCTGTGAAGAAGGTCATTGGTAGCTTGATGGGGATAGTGTTGAATCTATAGATTA
>CAUYLG010051629.1:0-47460 GCA_963573385.1 Cacajao melanocephalus | reverse complement strand
CGTGTGGCTCCTCCGCCGGGAATGTCCTAGTCTGTGGGCAACAAAAATTCGTCTGAAAGTGCGGCGTCCACTCGCTCTCTGCGCTTTCACTGGGAGCTACAATCCTGAGCTGTTGTTAATCGGCCATCTTGGATCTCTCTCCTAGTCATGGCCTTTAGGCAAGCAGACCCAAGGGGCTCAGAGGCGAGAAAGGCTTGAGTTAGCCTCCAGTCTGGCGGAGCTTGCTACCACTGCGGCCTAACAGGGCACTTTATGAGAGATTGTCCCCAGAGGAATGGACCACCACCTCGTCCTTGCCTGCTGTGCTAAGGGGATCACTGGAAAACACACTGTCCCAGGGGATGAAGGTTCCCGGAGCCTGAGGTGGCTAACCAGATAACCCAACAGCAGGACTGAGGGTGCCCAGGGCAAGCGCCAGCACAAGCCATCACCCTCACTGAGCCCCGTGTAAAGCTAGCCATAAAGGGCCAAGAGGTCAATCTCCTCCTGGACACTGATGTGACCTTTTTCGTTTTACTTTCCTGTCCTGGACAGTTGTCCTCCAAGTCTGTAACTGTTCAAGGAGTCCTAAGACAAGCAGTTTCCCGGTATTTTTCTCAGCCCCTACACTGTAACTGGGGAGATAGCTCTTCTCCCATGCCTTCCTCATCATGCCAGAAAGTCCCACTTCCTTACTAGGGCGGGACCTGTTAGCCAGAGCAGGAGCCATTATCTATATAAACATCATCAGGTAGGAAATCCCTCTATGCTGCCCATTATTTCAAGAAGGGACTAATCCTGAGGTTTGGGCAATGGATGGACAATTTGGACAGGCAAAGGATGCATGCCCATTGAGAATAAGACTAAAGGATCCCACCTCTTTTTCTTACCAAAGACAGTACCCCCTAGGACTGAAAGCCAAAAAAGGGCTACGGGATACTGTAAAGAACTTACAAGCTCAGGGTCTAGTAAAGTCCTGTAACAGCCCTTGTAATACTCCAATTTTAGGTGTACAAAAACCTAATGGGAGGCTGGTGCAAGATCTCAAGCTTATTAATGAAGCTGTAATCCCTTTATACCCAGCTGTACCCAACCTTTACACCTTGCTTCTCAAATACCAGGAGAGGCACAAATGGTTTACAGTCCTGGACCTTAAGGATGTGTTTTTCTGTGTTCCATTACATCCTGACTCCCAGTTTCTGCTCGCCTTTAAAGACCCTTTAGACCAGAATTCTCAGCTCACCCGGACAGTGTTACCCCAGTGCTTTCGAGATAGCCCCCACTTGTTTAGCCAGGCTCTAGCTCAGGACCTTGATCATTTTTCACATCCAGGTACCCTGGTTCTTCAATATATGGATGACTCACTTTTAACCGCTAACTCAGAAACCCAGAAACCCAGCGTCAGCAGGCCAGCCAGGACCTCCTAAACTTTCTTGCCACCTGTGGATATAAGATTTCGAAATCAAAAGCCCAACTCTGTAGGCAAGAGGTAAAATACCTAGGGCTTGTCTTGTCTAAGGGCACTCAGGCCCTTGATGGAGAATGTCTCCAACCCAAACTGGCCTTCCCCAGCCAAAACCTTAAAACAGTTGTGGGGATTCTTAGGAATAACTTGTTTCTGCTGATTGTGGATTCCCAGATATGGTGAAATAGTCAAACCCCTATATACTTCAATTAAGGAAACCCAAAAGACTAACACCCACCTATATACAATAGGACCCTATAGCTGAGGCAGTCTTTCATACCCTAAAGCAGGCACTACGGCAGGTTCCAGCTTTAAGCCTTTCTACAGGAAATGACTTCTCCCTATATGTTACAGAAAAGTCAGGAGTGGCACTGGGGGTTCTCACCCAGACTCAGAGGACCACGCCACAACTGGTGGCATACCTAAGTAAGGAAATTCATGCAGTAGCCAAAGGCTGGCCACACTGCTTCTGGGTTGTAGCTGCAGTGGCTATACTGTTCTCAGAAGCTGTTAAAATAGGTCAAGGGAAAGATCTAACTTTATGGACTTCACATGATGTAGCTGGAATTCTGGCCTCTAAAGGAGGCTTACGGCTGTCCGACAGCCCTTACTCAAATACCAGGCCTTCATGCTCAAAGGGCTGTACTTCAGCTGCGCACATGTGCAGCCCTCAATCCGGCTACTTCTCTTCCTGAGGAAGGAGTAGATACAGAACATGACTGTCAGCAGGGTGTAGCCCAGAACTATGTGGCGCTAGAGGATCTCTTAGAAACTCCTCTAGCCGATCCTGACCTTAACCTATACACTGACAGAAGCTCATTTATGGAAAATAGAGTTCAAAAGGCAGGATATGCAGTAGTCAGTGATCAAACAGTGCTTGAAAGTAATTCACTTCCTCCTGTAAGTAGTGCCCAGCTGGCAGAACTAGTAGCCCTTACTCGAGCTCTAAAATTAAGAAAAGGAAAGAGAATAAACATTCACACAGATTCCAAATATGCTTACCTGGTTCTGCCTCTGCATGCTCATGCTGCCATATAGAAGGAAAGAGAGTTGTTAACCTTGGCAGGAACTCCCATTAGGTGTCATAAGGAAATTTGAGACTTATGACAAGCTGTCCAAGAACCCAAAGAGGTAGGAGTCTTACACTGCCCAGGTCACCGGAAGGAGATATGAAGGAAGCAAAGGGCAATCACCAAGATGACCTAAAAGAGCAGCTAGACAAGAATTTATAGAAGGATGTTTAATATGAAAAAACCCTCTCCATGGAACTTAACCTGAATACTCATCAGAAGAGTGGGCAATCTCCCAGGGATATGATCTTCTTCTTTCAGGATGGCTAACTACTCAGGAGGGAAAACTACTCCTACCTGCTGCCAGCCAGTGGAAAGTACTTAAAACCCTGCATCAAACCTTCCATATAGGTATAGAAAATACACATCGGATGGCCAAACCTGTATATACAGAAAAAGGTCTCTTCAAGGCTGTCCAATAAATAGTCAAAGGATGCGAAATATGCCAGAAAAATAATCCTTTGGCACATCGCAAAGCTCCTCCTGGGGAACAGTGAACCACTCATTACCCAGGTGAGGACTGGCAAATGGACTTCACCCATATGCTTAAGTCTCGGGGATATCAATGTCTGTTAGTAAGTGTGGATACCTACACAAACTGGGTTAAGGCTTTCCCCATAGAACAGAAAAGGCCCAAGAGGCAATAAAAGTCCTGACTAATAAAATAATCCCTAGATTCAGACTCCCTTGCTGTCTTCAAAGTGATAGTGGCCCTGCTTTCAAAGCTGCAGTGACCTAAGGAATTTCCAGGGCATTAGGAATACAGTGTCATCCCCACTGTGCTTGGAGACCTCAGTCCTCAGGGAAAGTGGAAAAAATGAATAAAATTCTTAGGAGAAACCTAAAGAAACTGGCGCAGGAAACCCACCATCCGTGGCCTTCTCTATTACCAATAGCACTCTTAAGGGCTCAAAACTCTCCTCAGAAAATAGGACTCAGCCCCTATGAGGTGATTTATGGATGGCCCTTTCTTACTAATGACCTTGTATTAGACAAGGAAACAGCAAATCTAATAAAAGATATAACCTCCTTGGCTAAGTACCAATAGGCTCTTAGGACCTTAACTGAAGCACACACTAGGAAAAAAGGGAAAGAGTTGTTCTGCCCTCCCTCTCTAGGCCCATCTTGGGAAGGACCATTTTCAGTTATTCTGTCTACTCTGATGGCAGTTAAGGTGGTGGGAGTTGACTCCTGGATTCATCACACTTGGATGAAGTCTTGGACACCCCCTGAAGAAAGCCATAGGCCCTCCTCTCCACAGCCTGAAGTTCCAGGAGATGACCCTTCGTACACCTGCAAATCATTAGAGGAGCTGAATTTGCTCTTCCAACAAGATCCCCAGGAAAGTAACTACTCATAAGTCTAATTTACATCCTAGCATTAACAGGACTATCACTCTTAACTTTGCTATTTGCAACAGGACTCTCAAACTCCCATTATTCCTTTCATACGTGGTGGTGGGGGTGCAAAATAATAGGAGAACTTGGTACTGGCATCAAAAATACTTACTACCTTTACTCAGTTACTATAAGCTATCTCAGGAGTTAAATAGAAACATGAAAATATTGCTAATTCTCTGTAGAGGCAGCTCACTCTGCAGAAGCAGCTTAACTCTTTAGTTGCTATAGCTCTTCAAAATAGAAAAGCCCTAAATCTGCTAACAGCAGAGAGAGAGAAGGAACCTGTCTCTTTTTAGGAAAAGGATGCTGCTACTCTGTAAAACCAATTGAGTATTGTCTTAAAACAAAAGTTTAGGAACTCAGGGATCAATCGAACACAGGCCTAAAAGCTCCCCCAAAACAGTATCATCTAGCTTGTTTAACAGCTGGCTGTCATGGGTCTACCCTCTCCTAGGCTGTTTATAACCAATCTATGATTGCTGGCCTTTGGGCCTCTCATCTTTACCCTTCTTGTCAAATTCGTTTCTTCTAGAATTAAAGCCGAAGACCACAAACGATCCTGCAAATGGAACCCCAGATGTCCTTGGTTCATGTGTTCTATCATGGACCTCTAGACCAACCTGCACCCCTAGAAGACTACCCTCTGGAGGAAACCTCAACTGCAGGGCCCCTTCTATGCCCCAATTCAGCAGAAAGTAGTTAAAAAGCGATCAACATCTGTGTCCCAACAGCAGTTGGACTTTCCTGTTCAGAGGGGAGACTGAGGGACTGTGTTAAGAAAATTGTCTTCCTGGGTCCACAAGGGGCACAGTTTCAAAGGCAAGAACCTCCCAGTGCCATGCATCCATCCACCTCCCCATCTGGGAACCTAGCGTTCTTTGTCTAACTTTCCCACGGGCAGGCTGGGTCGAAATTCCAGGTGAGCTTCCTTTGTTCAAAAAGCCCGCCAAAAGCCTGGGAGGAGGGGCTCTGTTGTGGGCCCAAGCATTCAATCCATGATCAGAGTCGAAGATCAATCACTCCAGAGGAAGTTTGAAAAACTCCTCTCATTGGACAGGAACATGAATGAGGAGTTAAAACCCCATTGTCCCTTACTTGTGCGGCTTTCCCTCTCTGGAATCCCCTCCCACAACAACGTGGGAGCGTCTTTCCCTCTCTACCTCTGCTGATATCTCCTTCAGATTCCCTTTCCATGGCAGTGTGGAACCTTTCTCTCTCTCTCTCTCTCTCTCTCTGCCTAATAAATTGCTTTCTGCTAAACTCTTTGAGTCTGATATTTACTTAAACAGTAAGGTCACATGCCCCCAGGGTTCTTTCTCCCACTCTTGGGGCAAAGAGAGGCCAAGAACCTCGGGCACATCAAATCAGGGAGGAAGCTAAACCCCCACCCATCCCAAGACCTGGTTATAGTATTACACTTTTTGTCAATTTTATCTTATAAGACATTCATTAGCAACAAGTATACAAGTATGCTACGACAGATCTTACATCATCTTTTATTTTTTTTTCAAGGAAACACTATATACGCCTGCATTAAGCAGGAGTTATTTTCTATGACAAAATGTTCCATCAGTATTGATGAGGTGCTCTGAGTATCGATGTTGTTGGCATTCAGTAAATGCTTAATGGTAGTAATAATACCACAGATAACATGCAGTTTAAGGAACAAAATTGGCCATTATATATTTTTCTCTTTCTCAAAGAAGAAAATGTCTTCCTGGCCCTTTTTTATCTGATGTTCTGTGAACATTTTTCCATTAGTATGAGGGTAGCTCTACTGTGGTGAATGCTTCTGCTGTATTCAGTAAGATAAAAAATAGGCCAGATTAAAGTCACTTGAGTTGTATTCATGGAGAGAAATATTATAGGTTCTCAAAACATTTTACTCATAATGTCTAATGTAGACAGTTTTTTTTTTTTGAGATTTTCTAAAATCCTTGATGCTACATGGAGTATCTGTTACATTCAATCATGTGCCTAATTTCAGATTGCTAAGAGAGAGTTGGAGCCAGACAAATTATATGAAGTAAGAGTATTACCTAAATGAATATAGATTAAGGACATGACAATATATATTCATTGGCAATTTTTTACTCTTTATAAAATTAGCCTAATGGTTGTCAAATAGGCATCTAAGAAATTGAATATATTATATGCAAAAATTAATTAGTGATGAAATTAAAGCAACAACATGGAATAATAAAATGAATACAAGATAAAGTTTATGCTTTTTCAAATTATACTTGGAACCTACATACATAAAAACAAATTGGTTGTATAGTATGTATATAATTATGATAGAATATTTAAAAGTTTCTTAAATTATGGATCTAGTCATAAAATCAATTTATTTGACATTTTGTGAAGTTGTGTCAAGTTCTTTCACAGTCTTCTAAGAGAACTTATCCTAAATTGCCATTACTATCATTGTTAAACTTTAGCGAGTTATAGAGGACAATATTTGTATGCCTGTTTTTTTTTTAAGAGTCTGACACATTCTTAGACATATTTGTATCTGTTTGATTTTCTTCTTAGAGTTCTCTGTCTCTTGTGATTACTTGCTTGATTTTCTCATATTCAATGCCTTAAGAATTCCTATGGGTATTCAAAACACATGATAAAGGGCAGTGATAATAAAAGGCTCAACCCCTGTTTATGGCACTCCATGGTCTACTGCAGGGGTTAGAAAAAAACAGCTCCCAAGGACAAACTTAGGCTTCTGTTTTGGTAAGTAAAGTTTAATGGAAACATAGCCATACTCATTCATTTACATATTGCCAGTGGCTGCTTCCTCACCACAAGGGCAGAACTGTGTCAATGGGACAGAGACTTTCTGTCTGCAAAGCCTAAAGTATTTACTATTTGGTCCTTTATAGTTTTATGACTCCTGATTTATTGTCATAAAGTAGCTCAATCTTTGTAAATTTTATTTCACATAACCCTCCCAGTGTTTATTAAAAAATTTCTTTCTCCCTAGAAAACACTTACATCTAACCACCTTATTATTTAATAACTAACTAGATGGGCTTTAAACAAGTTTTCATTTGAGGAGAATTTTTTTTTAAAGGCCCTAAATAATATTTACATTTGAATGACTTTCAGAGATAATGAATAAATTTTGACTTATTAATTCTAAATAATATTTTAAAGTGATAATAGCAAAGATGTGCATAGCGCTTACTAAGTGCCAATTATAGTCCAAAATATAATGATCATATTAATGTATTTAATCTTCACCACAACCCCTTGGAGAGAAGTGTCGTTGTCATCATCTGCTTTTGGGCAATGAGGAAATTTAGGCCCAGAGTTTAAATATTTTACCCAAAGTAACACAGCTAAATGGGAGGCAGAAATGGAACTGGAACCCAGGCCTACTCAGTAGGCTCTCTGGCCTCAGCGCGCATCTTTCGGCCTATTGATATGCTTTACCCTTCAGTGAACACTATCACTCCCTTGAAAATGTAACAGCAGGAAGGGAGCAGGGGTGTCCCAAAGATGCTTTCAGTTTCCCCAATCTGATGTTTTCCCTGAAGTGCCCAGGTCCTTGACCTCTCTTACCCCAGGAATGGGGAAGAGGTCCTGGGGGCACGGTGAGTTTACCATTCAAATAAATATCACAGACCCAAAGAGTTCAGCAGAGAGCAATTTATTAGGCAGAGAGAGAGAGAGCTCTCAGGCTACCATGGGAGGGGTTCCAAGACAGGAATACACACAGGTAAGGGGCAGGGGGATTTTAATCCCAGCGTTATTCCCACCCCATTCATGTTCTTGTTCAATGAGAGGAGTTACTTTAAACTTCCGCTGGAGTGACTGATCTTTGACTTCCATATTGGATTGGCTGCTAGGTCTGCAACAGAGGCCCTTCCTCCCAGAGCTTTTCGTGGGCTTTTTGAACAAAGAGGCTCACCTGAAATTTCTACCTAGCCCATGCTCAGGAAAGTCAGACAAAGAACTTTATGTTCCTGAATGGGGACATGGGTGAAGGCATGGTGCTGGGAAATTCTTGCTTTTGAAACCATGCCCCTTGTGGACTTGGTTTTCCTTAACACAGTCCCTCAAAGGACCACTCTCTCTTTCTTCTTTTTTCTTCTTTTGAGAGGCAGGGTTTCACTATGTCACCCTTGTTGAAGTGCAGTGGCCTCATCATAGCTCACTGTAACCTTTAAGTCCTGTACTCCAGAGATCCTCCCACCTTTGCTCAAGTATCTAGCATTTCTGGAGTATGCCATCATGCCCGGCTAATTTTTCAAATTTTTTGTAGAGATGGTATCTAGTCTTCTTTTTCTAGCTGTCCTTAAACTCCTGGTGTCAAGTGATCCTTTCACCTTAGCCTCCCAGAGGGCTGGGATTACAGGCCTGAGCCACTGCCTATACCTTTTGTTCTCCCATATTATCATAAAGCTTTAATATAAGCTAGGTAAGACATTAACAGTTCAAGAGATTTTCATCTAATATAGGGAGATATCCTATAGCTTTACTTTCTAGTGCTTAGCAATTTGATGAAAACATTAAAAGAGCCCTTGAATGTGGCAAAGTAGGAGGAAAAGATTGGTGATACTTTGGCCCTTATGTAACATAGAATTGAAATTGAAAATGATATTAAATATTTTCCAATTAGCAAATAATTTTTTTTGAGAAATAAATGGGGCATTTCAAGTTTTTCCATCAAAAATCTTACTAGCAAATGTTATAAATAAAATAATTTTACTTTACATGCAATTTGCAGATGAGGCATACATAGAAAAAATGAGCAAACCTATAGGAATAGATAACAGAATCAAATTTACTTTTATGATGGCCAAGAAAATCAAATAAGAAAGAACAAATCTACTAAACTACAGAAAATAAGTGATTGCTGAAAAAAAAACCCTAAAACTTAAAAGAAAATACATTATTCAGACATTATTATTCATTGGCATAATACTTAGATCAGCTTGGAAAAGCGACCCTCTTTCTAATTTTAGAGTAAGTTACATTATTTACTTTAGTAATAAGTAAAATAGTTGGGGAAACGTTATGTAAGATGTCAATGTCAGTAAGACATCTTCAGAATTCTCTAGTTTTTCAGTTTTTTTTTCCTATTGGCAAGAATGCACCTAAACTACTTTATGTAAAATTATCTCACTTTTAAATGCACCTAATTAATTTTAATTTATGAATCTTTCTTCATAATTCATTGTCTGAGAATCTCTTTTTACTTAGTCATTGACTCACAAAAATAAAATATCATAACCTTTTCCTAGGAAATTATCTAAAGAACTAAATGGAAACCAATAATAGATGTTTCTTTTGTGAAACTAAGCTCTGAAGGGAGTTGAACTTCTCTTGTCTTATATGACGAGTACTCAATTTTATCCTATATCATTGTATAGTCATCTTGAAAATGAGAAATGCTAATTCAAAACATTATTGCATTTTACATTTAATGAAAAATATTGGCTAGTTACATAACTCTGAAACAAAAACAAATTCTGCAAGATTAAAATTTTGTTACAATGGTTGTTTTTATAATATGCATTCAAAACCACTTAAGCATTCACATCTGGTGGAGGATAAATCTGTTTAAAGGGGTTTAAAGTACAACCACTAACCACTAAGCTGGCCTTTGTCAGCATGCCCTTGACATCTGAATGAGTCTATTCTCTGTGTGGTGAGGGGTCAACACAATAAAATGGCTGTCATTGAATCATCAAGTGGTTTGGGAGAATACTACCAAAATGCTGTCTGGGTGTTCTAGCACTGATCTGTGCAGAGGTGACTTTCACCTGAGCTACCTTTGAAATTTCATATTCAACAAGACACAAGGAATAGTTAAGAAACCCAGAGACAGTAAATATTGAAGCAACTTTTTCTTGGCCAGTGCTTTGTATTTAATGTCAGTCTTCTCCAGGAGGATTGTTAGATCTGTTTTAGAACTAGAGAAAGGATGTGAACTTGACATCTTTGTGTGGATGGGAATTTCCTGTCTTAAATCCCACCCTGATTCAATCACAGGAACTTTATTATGTTCATTATTTGTTATTTTCATTGCTGTTCTTGTTTAAAATTGGATCATTTGTAAGATTTCTAAATCATGAAATCTTGAAGAAAGAGATCAACCACCAAAAAATAGACCAAAAAGCCACTATAATAAAGAAATAAGCCTATTACTGAGACTATCTTAACATTTCATATGGTTATATGCTAAATAAGCTTTTTATATTATAAGGTTGTTTGACACAATAGGGTAACTTTCAAAACAAAATATACCTTCAAAGGCTCTTTTTAAAAATTAGGCAGAGTGTAATACAAACCACATGTAATTTCAGAAATATGAATCATAGTTATTTTCTCCTAAAATAATTATTAAATTTATGATGTTCATAAAATACCTCACTTAAATATTACTCTAGGTATAAAAACACATGTATTACAGATAAAAAATACTGAAGACAATCTCTAAAATATATCCTGTAGAACAGACTTACTAATCAAAAAGTATAGATAGTAAACATTGGCCTGTTTTACCAAAAAGTGAGGTAGATTAATTGGGTATACTCATGAAGAATGATTTGCAAATAATCCCTAATAAGATTCTTAAATTCCAGGTATATGTAAATCAAGTGCATGATTATTTGGAAGCCAGCACAGTTTCCATAGGGCAGAACATACTTTTTCTGGCATGCTTTGATATACTTTTAAGCAAGAAGAGCTCTCACAGGGATGTCAAATATTTAAATCAAGTTCTGATCTCTTCCTGAATCGAATACCTTACTTTGGCTTTCTACTCAACATGGCTCTATATTCACTATTTTTAAAAACATTTTTAATTATTATAGGCAAATATATATTAGGTATATATAATAATTGAGTACACATGATTTTCTGATACAGGCATACAATGTGTAATAATCACATTAGAGTAATTGGGATGTCTGTCTTCATTCTTAAGTTCACTGTTATAGTTATAAGTAAACAAAATATCTCTTCACTAATTTGGTCCTGTTAAAGTGAACTAAATATGGCCTGAGAAGGATTCCATACTTCTATATCTGAGTCCTTGTGGATGAACCAGAGTCTAAATTAATAGGTAGACAAGATTAAAAACCCAACTTAGGAGTATGCGCCTATAACAATAGCTGAGTCTTGGCCAATCCCAGCAGCCACACTTCAACCACTCATATACAGCTGAGTGTTCAAACTGTGTTCACATAAGGCAAATGCCATCCTGTAACCAATCCAGCTGTTTCTGTACTTCACTTCCAATTTCTATATGTCACTTTACTCTTTTTGTCTATAAATTTGTTTTGACCATGAGGCACTCCTGGAGTCTCTCTGATCTGCAGTGATTCTGGGGCTGCCTGATTTGCAAATTGTTCATTGCTCAATTAAACTCCTTTAAATTTAATTTACCTGAAGTTTTTCTTTTAATAGATGGTGTCAGAAGTGGGATCTGACATAGAGCTTCTAATGACCCCCGGAAGTGCTGAGTGAACAAGCAAGGTACCTGCTGGATCCACTTGTGTCATTTGATCTCTCAGAGTAGCTAGGGATTATGGTAACTTTTTTCTCAGATTTCAGAGCTCCACAGATTTGTGTTTTGAGCTCTCCAAGTTTCTTTGAGCAAATTTCTGTTCCAAACTGGGTTTGGAAGTAACAACAGAAAGTGGACTTGGTCCAGGATTAGATTTGATCCAGTAATTAACTGGCTTGGATCTAGTTAGAGGTCTCTTACATCTGACTGGGTCAGAAAGAAACTGGTAGTAAGTTGTAATACTGCAGGGGTTGTAAAATTTGAAAATTCACGGGGATGTTTGTGTTCTACTTCTTTGTTGCATATTTCCTGTGTGCTTAAGTAAGGGAAAAAATTATTGGCTAAGTTAATCAAGAGAACCTGAAAGTAACGCCAATGATTTAAGTGAAAATGGGATTCTTAATTTCTGGAAAGCTGAGTTTCTTTCAGCTTATACATTAGGCCCAGGAGGCAGCAAAGTCTTACAGAAATGGCAAAATATTACTAAAGATGACTTAGAGTGGAGCATTCCAAATGAACAACAATGCTTTAAAGTGCACTTAAAAAAAAATAGGACTCCCAAATTAGTCTCATCTAGGGATGCCAGTTGATATGCAGAAGGTTTTAAAAAGATTCCAATATTTTTATTTAAAACACACATATTTTGCTCTGGCTGGAATGGAAAATATTAGCATTCAGGTCTCCCATTCAGCTGGTTGGATGGCAACTTGCAAAATTGAGAGAATTTTGCCTGTGGTTCCATGATTTTCCTTTGTGTTGTTGCTTGGCCCCCAGGGCAATGGTGTGGCAAGCCAGGTCCCTAGGGTTACTCAGGTAAAGAGAACCCAGAAGCTTGGCATCCCAGCAAAGAGGGTAAGAATTTCTTACCAGTCAGACTTCTGGTTGCTCTCTCTCTGTGCAAACCAGTTGAATGAATAGTAAAAATCATTGTTTATATCTTCTATAAACTTTCGATTAATGGGAAAAAAAGATTTGGCAGGCTAACCTTAAGCTGTAGCAAATCTGGTGTGCTTTGTGGGTCTTTCTGTATGGTTCCGTCATAAAGAGGGGGGTACATTAGGATAGAACACAGGCTTAGAACTCCATAAACCCACTGTTCAAGATGGCCTAGCAAACTGGTCTGTTATGTCCTTGGGAACTTGACCTTGTAACCACATGGCAGTACTTTCTTTTGGTCTCTGCCATCACAGTGGCAGCCCTGGTTTAGGGTTCAATTCCCCACTTAGGGAATGAATACTTTCTCATTTGATATCTGCGTGAATTTATAATTTGTTGATTCTCTTCCACTTTATGAATCATCTTGAATTTTCCTTTCTCTGAGTATTTGTGTGGTTACCTACGGTAATATTCAAAAGTCAGAAATAGTGGCTGTTTGGCCTGGTTAAAGTCAGGCAATAAGAGATTTAAAAGGACTTCTAACGTGCTGTGGTTAAAAGTCAAACAAATTAAAAGTGGATCTCCAAGGTATAGGTATAATTAAAAGGCCTTTGTTTTTACTTATTACATCTTGTTTTTATGAAAAAATGTTTTTGCTTAGTCTTCTGAATTGTTTTTTTCCATTTTGTCTTGTCACTCTTAATGCACACAAGGGTCCCTAAGATAACTTCTGATAGCCTGGGACTCCTTGGGAGAAACAGAGGAGGCACTGCAGACCCCATTTTGGGAAAAACCTTTGTTTTCCTCGTGAAACCCCAGGAACTGAAAGTGAATAGACCCCTCTCAAAGTCTAAGGCTCTGTTCTGTTTTGCATTTTGTTATCTGACATTTTTGACTTTGGGGAGTATCAGAGATTGCTTTGCATTATGAGAGAACTTTAATGTGCAGCAACTAGATAAGAAACACACTTTTAGGGATGGGCTAATTGCAAAATGGGCTGATTTGCTTTGGGTTGCCATGAAATAAAAGGCACAGTAAAAGCTTTGCACTGTCTTCTCCCATAGCATCTCTTTTGGGGGATCCCAGATGTAATCTAAAAATGAGACCCTTAATTATGGAGATCTGTTTTTGTCTTCAAGCTGTGCCTGCTCATTAGGCCATAAAAACTGCATGCTTTAAAGGGAACCTTAGAAACTGGCTAATGAAAAGTCTTACAACTTACTGGATCTTCTGTCTGTGTAGTTATATATGTGTTGTGTGTGTAATGTTTATATAAATGAGGTCTAATTAATTAGCTTAAAGAAAAATAAGTTCTTAGATCAAATATTTTGAAAGAAGTATTTTAAAAAACTGTAAGGCCTTTTAGTTCACATGACTTTGATAATCTCTGGGAAATAAAAAGTTTTAAAGATTATTGGCAAAAATAAAGATATCTGGTCAAAATTATCCAGGTCAGATATTAAGTTTACTTAATATGCTCTAAGGTCATAAATGGCTTTGACTTTTGAAAATTGTTCCCTTTACCTATTTTGGAGCATTATATTCTAGGTAAGGCCTGGGGATACATGGAAAGCTATACCCCGAGCTGTGGAGAAAAAACTCAGACCTTATCTGGTGTCCTAGGCTCCACACTTAGTATATAATTTTTAAATTACCAACATTTTTCACCAAAATTAAAAATTACTAACATTTACTATTATAACATGTAATTTGGACTACTGAAAAAACAGTTTTACCTACAAGGCATGTAAGGAAAGTAAAATGTGTTTTTAGTAAAAGATTATACAAAGGCATGGAAATGTGGATTTTCTTTCCTGAGCTTAGAGGGTTAATGATTGTTCTAAGTGAGATAGGAAAAATCTAAACATTTTGACAAATTGTAAACAGTTTACAAAATCAATTGTAAAAGAAATTCTGTGAACATTGGTTAAAGTTAAAGTGATATTATTCAATTTTACTGTAAATTGAATATTAAAATAAAAGCACAAGGCCTAAGGTGTTGATCTGCCATTTCACAAAAGATTATAAAGGGTTATAAAAGGCTTATAAGAATTTCACCTTATGGTCAAACTGATTAAGATTGAATCAATTTGTCTTACAAGGTTTTATTAAAAATTGCAGTTGGCATTAATAGTAGACTAATGCAAAGGTGAAATTTGATGTTCTCTCTTGAGCAAGGTTTTCATGTACTGTTACAAGATAATGAAAGATTTTTGTTTCCCTTTTTAATAGACTACCAGAAAAGAAGGGAACGACAAGAAACAGATTGTTTGGAAAGCTAAGTCTTCTATTTATCCATGAGTAAAGATTTTTGCCTTTTATAAAATTTTTGAGTTGTGATTTGACTTATGGTGACCTGGAGTTCTATTTCATAATATCAAGTGTTTTAAACCCTTAACATATTTGATAGGCTTCCCAAAGTCAAATTTCTGCTTCAAAATTGTCTTTCCTGACCTCTAACTTTGGGATGTTACAGACGGACCCTGAAGCATCCAAAAGAAAGGTAAACAGGACTATTTGACATGTTAAGTTACATAGGAAGCATTGGCAAAATAAAAAATAATGTTTAACCTTCTTCAGATTATATTTTAGTGTAGGTCATCAATATATTCCAAAATTGTGTGGGATTTCTAAAATTCTAATATGTATAAGTATATTATGGTTATTATGTTAAGT
The DNA here is from genome assembly GCA_963573385.1 of Cacajao melanocephalus. Classification (NCBI taxonomy): domain Eukaryota; kingdom Metazoa; phylum Chordata; class Mammalia; order Primates; family Pitheciidae; genus Cacajao; species Cacajao melanocephalus. The sequence goes on along the minus strand of CAUYLG010051629.1, from coordinate 32,481 downwards.
TATTGTAGACCACAAAAATAACTAAATTTCCTTTTCAATTGTGTCTTTAACTGCAACTATTTAAAGTCATTCCACAGTTAATTGCTTAATGCTGATACAGTTTCTGAAAACTTCACAAGCATGCAAAATCCTAGAATACGGTGTTTTGTAGGAGGCTTTAAATATGGAAAGAACCCTGAAAAGCACTGTTGAATACAAGTTTCTGATAATTTTAGAATTACATCATTTCAACTGGGTGAGAATTCCTGGAACTTTAATGAAAGGACTGACTAGGTTATAAAACTGCTAACCCAAGTAGAACGAAAATTAATTAAATACCAAGAAAATACTTTGCCAGATTTTCACATTAAATCAGCTGATACTGAAATTGTTTAGATATACAATTTCAATAAACTCCATGGTCTAAGTAAAATTACCTATAATAACCCATCGGTTATCATAGCTATGCACCTAACTTGGAAAAACAACTGGTATTCAAGAGGACATAAGTCCAGTGTTAAGCATGGATTCATGGAGAACCAGGAAAGCTGCCTGAGTCCTTAAAACTTTTATTATTAAAGGTTCTGTATTCCATGACTTATGGAAAAGATAAAATTATCCAAATTAAATTTATATTGGTGTACTGATTTCTAAATTGTTAAAACAGTTTATGACCAATGTTTAGTTTGTCAGACCTGTATTCTTGGGAAGACAATAAAATATTCAGGCACATTTGGCTACCTGATGAGCCATTTAAACATTTACAGAGGAATTTCATTCAATTGTCATTTTCAATATATATTTTTTCTGGTTGGATAAAAGCCTCCCCATGCAAGAGGGCTGATGTTATAGCATTTAATTATTGTGCTACAGTGTATTTTCATCAGGTAAAGAAAGCTTTTCATGGTTCACTGATTGCTGACAATCAACCCCATCATTACAAGTTAGAACCTGAAGATTGGATCTTCTGAGACCATCAGAGAAAGACTATCCTTACTATCCACACTACAGCAATAACTTTGGGACTTTGAACCTTGGGTTTATAATCTCACCACTGAGAACAGAGTCCCTCTAAACTCTTGAAACTGTGTACCCATTGGAACACTTAAGGTAAAGCTATCCAGGGAAATTTTCCCAGAAGAAGATGGCATCCTTTAGGTGAACAGCTTTTCACAAGATCACAGATCAAGATTTCTATTATCATGAGACTCTTACCTTTGAATATTTTTTCTTGCTAATGACTTTATGAACAATAGAAGTGAAAAGGGGGCCTCTTGTGTGTACTTAAGAAGTATACTTTTATTTGTGAAGGATTTTGCAGCTGGCCTTATACACAGATAACCTTATACTTTGATAGAGATGAAGGCTCAGTGTACATGAGAAACTTTAATGGTACATAATCCGTCAGAAACAGAACATTGGTTCACTCCTCTTTGCCCACATCAACGGTTAAAGAGAACATTGCCGGGGGACTTCACTCTTCTAGAAGGGCATCATTTGTTAGGTCCTTTTTCCATGGTTTGGAATAAAAAAGGCAATGACTAGAAATATCTCCCTCATAATAGGCTCTATAGCAGAAGCTGCTGTAAAGACTAGAGTTATACAACAGACTTTAAATTCTCTTGTGAAAGTTATGCTAAATAAAACAGAGAAGTATCTGTGCAGCTGCTGGCACTTATGGCCTATGGAGAAGATATAGGGTATTGTAGAGATTCATTTGCAGGGAATTAATGAAAAGACCACCTAGTTAAGCAAGTAGACTCTTTAACTCATTCTTTGATCTATTTAATTTTAGGTGGTTTGGTTTATGGGGACCCCGGGTAAGGAGGATACTCTTTATTATCCTCCCAATAGTCATAATAGTCTCCTGGTGTTCTGCATTCTTTCAATGGTTTTAAATGTTTGCATACAGCCATCACTAGAATGTAAAATTGTATCTCTTCAACTGAAATGACAAGAGTTGAAAGAAATGTGCAACCACGAGGACACTGTACCCTATGAATGACATGCTAAGACTGGAAACCCAAAATCATGGTAACTGAGAGTGGCACTAAGTCCCTAAGTTTTGGTTACTATCACCCAAGTGAGAACCTGGCCAAAAAAGGGGAATTTTTTGTAAACAAAATTATGGGAGGCCATTGTTTTGGACTGAGCTCATGTACTAGGCCACAACAGACCAAACCAAACCAAAATGGAGTCACTCATGCTAAGTGTGACATGATCAAACTAAGACTTTAAGGAAACACATAGATCCTAGAACACACTAGGTTTTGTTTTGCTCCTGTAAACAGGATGTTCTAGCATAAAGAGATATCCTCTACTCAGGTCCTTGTTCCTGCCTTTGCAAATCTCACTGTTCTACTGTTTCTCAGTAGGTTTCAAGACCAAATAAATACATTTTCAATGGCAATAGTGACATCAACGGCTAAAGTTTTGGTCAATCTCTCAAAAGTGAGAAAATGACCAAAAGGGGAGAATTGTTAAAGTGAACTAAATATGGCCTGAGAAGGACTCCATAATGTTATATTTGAGTCTTTGTGGATGAACTACAACCTAACTTAATAGGTAGACAAGATTAGAAACCAAATTGGGAGTCTGTACCTGGAACAATAGCTGAGTCTTGGCCAATTCCAGCAGTCATACTTCAACCATTCATACACTGCCAAGTGTTCAAACTGTTCAAATAAGGCAAACATCAACCTGTAACCAATCCAACTGTTTCTGTACCTCACTTCCAATTTCTGTAACTCACTTTACTTTTTTGGTCTAAATAAATTTGTTCTAACCATGAGGCACCCCTGGAGTCTCTCTGAATCTGCTGTGATTCTGGGGACTGCCTGATTCAGGAATTGTTCATTGTTCAATTAAACTCCTTTAAATTTAATTCATGTGAAGTTTTTCTTTTAACAATCCTATAAAATATTCACTGGCTAAGCTATAAGAGGGGATCTTCAGGTGGTGTTTAATATATCAAATTTTTATTTTTGATAGGTAGTCTATACTTGGTTATCAAGAGTCTGTTTTGAACACAGTATTTTGGACACAGTGGTTCTTGAATTCACCGGGGTGCTCGACACCCTTGGTAGGAGAGCTCAATTAAATGTAATTTACTGGAATTGTCCAGTTAAAGTAAAGTAAATGTAGTAGAAAAGTTTTAGCACCAAGCTATAGGTCTGGTAATTGTACCCTTACCCAATTTTGGTAGAAATTGGATTGGCATGTGCTACAACACATCATATTAGTTGTTCATATTCCCTCTTCCTCTCCAACATCCACTCATTAATTCCCAAGGCATTGTGGACTTGAATTGTGCCAGGCACAGTGCTGATGCTGAGTGTTAGAGTGGGAAGTTGGCCAGGTGTGGTCCTTCTATTATGGAATTTATAGCTTCATAAAGTCTTTCAAGGCAGAAACTAGGTTTTATTTAATTGTATTCAAATAAACACAATAAATGCTTAACAAATATTTATGAATCTTGATAGAAATTTTGTAGGGTATATATGTCACATTTTCCAAATTTTGGATGCTATTGCAGATATACTCAATATATTGAATAAGGGATCATAAATTTAAAAGATTCCTAAAATCTAGAGTTTTGTCAATCTGGAATTGCAGTGAATAAGACAGAATTTGTAGGGATGTGATTTAAGAAACACTCAAGGTAGAAATGGCCCTAAGTAGGGCCTGGCCTGCAGCCAAGGGGCACTCTAGGCTGCTGGGCATGGTTGCTCAGTGCCAGGGCTGGGCTAAGACACCATGGTTCCAAGAAACATCAATATTTAGGAGATTATGGCATCTGAAACCCACAATGTTAAAAATCAGAACTTGTGAAATAATATTCAGGATCATTTCGTTGATGGATCTAGGAAAAGGATTTCTAATTTCATTAATAAGAACAAGAAGGAAGGTAAGAAATCTCAACAGTTGGCTGCTTATATAAATAGAACAGTTGGACAAGCTGTGAAAAGTCCAGATAAAACTGTGTAAGGCAATCTTTTGTAGAAAGTTAGTTCATTATCCCTTTCCAAATCTCTATTGTTGGAAAAACAAACAAACAAAAAAACATAGTCCCCTAGAAGTGGGGCTGTGACATGGCAAATAAAGAAAATGAACTGGTTTGTGCAGGCCACCTGCCTGAAAAATTATGCCAGAGTGGTCAAATATATTTGGTTAACTCCAGTGATTCTGAGTTTTCACAGAGAGAAAGCCATCACCGTAATACAGTGAGTATTTTTCTCAAATTTCTCAGGATCGTGAAACAAATGGTCCAAGTTTTGCTCAGCAGAAATTTGAAACTGAAAGTAGCTTTAACTTTCTGGAGAAAGAAGTACAAGTGAATTTGCAGCTTGTTTGGTCAGAATAGAAGATCTTGGCATTGAGGTAGATGCCTTCCTGTGCTCACCAGTAGTTTACAGGGAGAAGAACAATACATCTTTCTTGAAGGCTGGGTAGGCTCATTGCCTCTAGCAATGCAGCTATGTAAAAGCAAATTTGAAAAATATGCAACAGTTGGTTTAAATTGGCCTTAAGCGGTCATTAAAACGTGGTGGTCAGAACTATTGTTCAAAACAGAAATTATAAATAATGAAAACGTTCAGATTTAAAAACAACAGTTAAGCGAATTGTAGGAGCGAATTGTAGAAAACCATCTCACTTTGGTTCCGGGATATACTGGTAATATAGCTAAGGAAGTAGATGCTTATTTATTACCAGTACATTGAGAGATTTAATCTACTAAAGAGCATTTGTTTATTCAAAACATCCCTGGACTATAGAATTTAAAAAAAAAAAAAGATTCCTTCTGAGAGCTGTGACCTGTGAAAGAAATTAAAACCATTTTTTTTCTTTTAAAAAGCACATAATAAAACCACTAATGAAACCATAACAATCTATGTCACATAGAAGTGAAAAAATACCCAAAAGTAGCAGCTTCAACTTGAATGAGATAAAAGTGCACTATGGAAAATGTTGGTCTTGCTGCATTTGGGGATTTATACAGTTACTTGGTAACATTGTTTAAGAACTACTGGATCTTAATACAGTCCTGCATAAAAATATAATTTGTATTATGTGAAAAACTAAGAGAGGGCTTATTAATTAGGAACCCTAAAGAGCAACCATCAGTAGCTTTTCTAAGACTATGTTTCACTGAAAAAACAAATATGTGTGGCTATCTTTTATATTTAAAAGACTGAAAGTTTAAAACATTATGGCAAAAATCAGTATTTAAGATTAAAAATATAATATTTTATTTTAAATATTTAAAATAAAAATATTAAGATTTTTAATCTTATTTTATCCATGCTGAGATACTGTATATGTGAAATGTCTATGATACCAGTGTCTGTTTTAAATATTTAAAACCAATTATGTTTCTGGCATAATAAAAAATCATTAAGTTAAATCATAGTTTTATATTCATGTAGAGTGTTGTTGAAAAACTTGAAAATGTATGATCTTTTTGCCAGAATCATCATTTCATGTACATATATGTATTATCCCTATCTAACCGTATCTAAAGAAAAAGGTTGGCTGGGTGTGGTGGCTCACACCTATAATCCCACCACTTTGGGAGGCTGAGGTGGGCAGATCACCTGAGGTTGGGAGTTTGAGACCAGCCTGACCAACATAGAGAAACCCTGTCTCTACTAAAAATACAAAATTAGCTGGGCATGGTGGTGCATGCCTGTAATTCTAGCTACTAAGGAGGCTGAGGCAGGAGAATTGCTTGAACTTGTGAGGTAGTGGTTGCTGGGAGCCAAGGTTGTGCCATTACACTCCAGCCTGGGCAACAAAAGCAAAACTCTGTCAAAAAAAAAAAGGTTAATATGTATTAGAATAAATATTTATATTTAACTGGAAATGTCCATGGAGTTGTCTAGTTTATATTCACTTTTTATTGTATATGGATTTCTAATATTTCTGACTTCTGTACATTTAAACATTCTTGATTTGAGTAAATTCACTAAATACTTCTTTTAGAAAAAAACTATTCAAGGTAGCTGTGTAGCTAAGGGATGAGGGACACATCCCCCAATAGAAGTTTTTATGAAAATGACTTAATAATTTTAATTCAAATTTCAACTCTGGTGTAATTTAACTTCCATAAGAGTGAGTAAAATTTGAGATAGCAAAAAAGTATTCAGATAAAGGAAAAGATTAACTAAATTGTTAGAGTATAGTCAGAGTTAAGTTTTTCATTCCAGAGCTCACATTTTAAGAGAAATTCAAGGAAGTGCTGAAGGAATTAATGTTGGATCTTCTGGTGAAAAAAGCCAGAAGAGGAAAGCTAACTTTAAACATACTACAGATTCTCAAATGGAAGGTGAATCATATAAATATTGCAGGACTCCAAATGGAATAAAATTATAAAGGATTAGACACTTGAATTCTAGGATTAAAATCAGGAATACAAGAAATTTTGAAAACGTCAGGTCACCCTATCCTGAGGAGACCTATGTGAGAAAATGAGGGAAAGCCTCAAGACCGGCTGGTGAGTCCTTACCTCACTAAGAACTGAGTCCCAGTAACTGTTGTCAAAAAGACTAGGGAAGTCATTTGTGGGAGAAAAAGCTATAGATCAGAAACCTGATAAGCAGGACGTTGAAGGGCTAAAATCACAGTGGTTTATTTATAAACAATTGGGAGATTTAATAGAAATGGGGAATATTTTAAATGTAGAGTAGCCAGAGAGAGGCAAGTCTTGAATGAAGTGCCCAGATTAGGGAAATCTTGTGGTTTCCATTTTCCAAATATGGTATTCTCTTTTTTTATGAAGTTCTAACTATTAATGATATGGGTAGGAGGCAAGGAAATACTGGTAGAAGAAGGTGAGTCCCGGGCAAAGGCCCTACATCAAACCTGGAAACCTGTGGCCCTAAATGGGAACAGGCATTCCCGTTTTTGTGCCCAAATGTTGCCTTTTGGCCCAGCATGCCCCTCCAATCCTATACCCATATAAACCCCAAACCCCAGGCTCCACAAGCAGAAGAGCAGGAGAAACAGAAGAGCAATAGAGTGGCAGAGCGGCATAACAAAGGAGAGAAGAGAAGGAGCATCTGAACATTGAGGAGTTCAGCTGGGGACAGTTGGAGAGGAGATTGGCCATGGGATGGCTGAACTCCAGATCATCTTCCCCCTTTATCCTCTTTACAACTCCCCATCCATCTCACTGAGAGCCACCTCCATCCAGCAATAAAATCCCCCGCATTTACGATCCTTCAGTTTGTCTATGTGATCTGACTCTTCTTGGACACCAGACAAGAACCCAGATGCAAGAGGGCACTGAGTAATTTAACATTTAAGCTGTCTGTGGACAGCAGAGCTAAACGAGAACTATAACATGCCCCCTGGGGCTTTGGGAGTCACAGACACCCAACCCTAGACACTAGTGTGGGGCTGGAACCCAAAAGTGCTCACCTAGGCTCCTGTACCTGCTAGTCTGTATGCTTCCCCTCCCATAAACGGTTTGAGTGTGCAGCAGCTGAACAAACAAGCCACACTACTCTTGCACATCCTGTGAGGGGGGTTGGGGAACTCTCTTATTTCATTAATACCTTTGTGCATCTGGTATGGGTTCTTAAAGCAACATGATTCCTGGAGGGACTAGTGCATAATTCAATTTAATTTAACTATACATGTTCCAATAAGTAAAGTTCTTTAAAAGTATAAGACCACCTGTTTTCTATTGCTGGAAGAATTCAGAGACAAGGTGTATCTCTGAATTCTTCAAAATGATGGTCTTAGAAAGGCTATTTATTTCACACACTGCACTTTAAGTTTGGGGTTTGATGAGACCCTGAAAGTATGGAAGGAATTGTATTTTGCACATTTGAAGTTAAGATATCATTAGTCAATGCATCTATGTATAGGTTGCTTGCAATAACCTTGACATTTAGATTTCTGATAGTATAGATTTTTTTAAAAAATCCTTATTTTAATATGATGGCTTAAATAGCAATATATGTTATGTATTACCTATGATTATAAATTAGCATTTAGAAAAAATCTAGCAGTCAAGAATTTCTTAAACTAAATGTAGAATTAAGTAAAGTGACATCGTTTATGTCTTTTTTTTTTTTTTTTTGAGATGGAGTCTCACTCTGTCACCCAGGCTGGAGTAAACAATCTTGGCTCACTGCAACCCCTGCCTCCCAGGTTCAAGCAATACTCCTACTTCAGCCTCCTAAGTAGCTGGGATTATAGGCACACACCACCGCGTCCAACTAATTTTTGTATTGTTAGCAGAGAAAGGGTTTTACCATGCTGGTCAGGCTGGTCTTGAACTCCTGACCTCATGATCTGCCCACCACAGCCTCCCAAATTTCTGGGATTACAGGCGTGAGCCACCACGCCTGCCCTTGTTTATGTCTTTTAAAACTTTGAGACGATCCTTTAAAACCTTGTTAACACCAATATTAAAGAAAAGAAAAATAACTGACAATTAATATCCTAAATTAATTTGAAGATATAAGATGGTCCCTAATCACTACCTAAATATAAGGCCAATATATGGGCCTTAAAAATCCCTTTTAATAAAAACTAACCTTAAACCACTTACAACTGAAGCATAAACCTCAAGACTACTAAATTTCAGTAGTTCCCTTCAATACATTTTCTCTAAACTAGCTTGGTTTTTTTTTGCTTTCTGTTGCTATTTTTTGTTTTATTTAGACTTTTTTTTCCCCCTCTATTCCTCCTGAGAGAAGGATAGAATGGTGGGAGAGCTAAAAATTCTCAGGGTTACAGGATAAATCCTGCTTGGCTGCATGTGACTGCCTCATTTAGCAGCTGGGAATTCTGTAAAGCAATGCTCAGCACTCACTCTTATAGTCTTTTATGTAATATAATATATATTTTTAAAATTGATTGTAATTTTTTTTAGCACTTTGGGGGCTGCTGGTGGTCTCTTTTTCAGGCTAAATAGACCAACTGCTGCTGCTAAAAGAGTTTATTCGACCACCCACACTCGGAAGCACAACCTCCTTCTCCCTGTGTTTCCCTGAAGTAGCAGTCAGCAAGGTCTGTACAGTAATAACTGTGAGCAGCCTTCAGGCTCAGAAAAATGTCACAGCTTGATCCCTAGAGCCTCCAGTGCCCCCATTCAATCAGTGTTCAACTGCATGACGCACCCTGGAACTTAAAATGAAAGCCCTAGATTCATGGCCAAAAATACAAACTCCCTACCGGCTCTTCCTGTGGGAGTTATTGAAGTTCTTGGTTAGCTCACCAAAGGCTACCTACACTCTCCTCTGTCCCAGATAGCAAGGAAAAAAAGGCAAAACTGTAACATTTTCTGCACAAAGGCCTCAACTGGGATACAGAGAGACTTAGAAACAGCAGGCATATGTGTTTTAAAACAACATTTTGACAGATAAAGTCAAGTGATAAAATATAGTGAACTTCTAATTACCCCTGCTATTAGATGCAAGCGAAGAAGGGATAGGCCAAAACAGGGGCATGCTAACTCATGAAATTTCATTTTATTTTTCTCTGAAACTTCAGAATTTGAGTGGTGTGCGTGTGTGCGTGTGTGTGCGTGTGTGTTTCCAATTATGGTCAAGGGTGATAATTTTTCAGGCCTAGATAAATACAGAAAAATGGGAAAAGCAACAATAAATTAAAATTTTGCTTTATAAATATTTCCATCCCACTCTGCAGCAAGTGGTACATGCGATTGCTCCAGGAGTGTTACATAAAAAATATTAAGTGGCCTATGAGCATCTACATGAAAGAGACCTGGTAGAAAATGGACCAGGAGCTTTTGGCCACAGAAAGATAGGGTAATAATGACTTGTAGAAATTTATGTCAGTATCAATAATCATTAATAAAAATTTGATGACTACATTACACAACCTTATATCACTGGCACCCCAGGAACTTCTTACATTCTGAGTTTGTTTTCTCAACAGTCTCATTTTCTAGACTTTCACACTTTGCTGTTACTTTAGTAGAAGTAAGAGTTCAGAAAGAAACCACTTCCATACTTGCTACCATATTTTAAAATTATTTTTTTCCAGAGCACAAAAGAGCAAATTTAATACAAGTGACGTATAAGCAGAGATATATATTTTAGCATATGTACCAAATCTTGGCTCACAATGATTTTGGTTGATAATTTAAATTAATCTTAGAACTTCAAAGACCAATACCTGCTGATTATTCCATAAAGTATAAGACTCAATCATGCAAGCATACTGAAGGTCTTATTAATTTAAAAGCAGATTCACACCTGTTTTTACATTTGAAACTTTGTGCAGTAATTTGAGTCCATAATAACTGACTTTATTTTGCCTTTATACATTTCTAAATTACTATTTCTTTGTGAAATATGGCTTATTTCTTGATTAGGGAGACTAACAAGTTCAGTGAATCTGAAGATCCAGCTGATACGTGTGTCCATGTCCATCATTGCTGAGGAAACTGGCATGTGAAGTAAAACATATCCCCAAGCTAAAGAATCTTTATTCAAATAGCTGAGCAGAGGTGGGCATGTAAATGAATAACTTTTCTCAACATTTTATTCAAAACATTATACATTTTTAAAAACAATACAATGGGTCGTATTGATTTACATAAAAATATAGCATTTTATTAGGTGGAAAGTATAGAATTTGTTTCTTTTGACTCTACTAACCTTATGTAGGTGGAAGCAGAAAACTGTCTATCATTAGTAAAATGAGAGTCAGTTATAAAACTAACAAAATGGTATGAGGAGAAATTAAAGAAGCAGAAGGTGGCAATTGATTTTTAATAAGGCTTTGTAGGATGAGATTTGATGCAGCTTTTATTTATATTATTTCTTCCTCTTCTTATTCAAGCCATAAAAGTTTGGGTATTCAAAAACAAAAAAGGGGCAGCAGCACTTTATGTAAAGCAAGTGTTTTAGGTTTTAGGGATAAGAACATGAACATCTTTGGAGAGCCATCATTCTGCCTACCATGGAGGCCCAAAACCAAAAAGAGTGCGCTATTTTCTCTGGAGCTGATGAGACGTCACAGGACAATGGATCTCCATTCAAATCCTCTTGATCAGTTCTCACTTTAGAGAAGAAGAAGCACCTAATGCTGTATGACCAGGATGATGTATTCCTCAAGTGACCACTGATTGCTGCATGCCCATTCTGACTCTGGCTATTCTTCAAGGTTAGAGCTACAGCAATGCTAGTCAGTTACAAGTGCTTGGAGAGGTTAAGGTATTGTTCTATGAAGATTGAGACTTTACCTTAGAAAATATATTTTGAATCACTGCAATTTCTCATATATATTATTACTTTGGGAATTTGTTGCAACATCATTTTCCTTTCCCCCACAAAAATAATGTATATCATGTACAAAAATATTAATTAAAGCTTTATTAAGTTTCTCATAGCTATACACTCATTTACTACAACCTACGTAAAAACACAGAACATTAACAGCACCCAGAATGATCCATAATGTCCTTCCCCACCATTCCAACTTCTGTCACTATAGACTAGGTATATTGGTTTTGAAAGTCATACAGATGGAGTTAGGTAGTCAAGTCATCTGCTGAGTTCTTTCATGCAACATTATTCTGTAAGACTCATCCATCTTGTGGTAAGTATTAATAGTTTATTGTTTCTCCTTGCTATGTGATATTCCATTGTATAATTATGTGCATTTGCTAGGATTTATTTACCTTTCTATTATTGGTGGACATTTGAGTTCTTTTTAACGTTGTTCATTATGAATAACATTTCCATGAACACCTTATATATGAGTCCTGATATATCAGGAAGAATTAACAAAGTTTTCTGACTAGAACATTTTTCTATAGTTGAAGAACCCTCTTTATTTCCTTTGCTCAATCCCCACCCCATCTGCTTATATGTGTATACTAGACCTAACTGATTTACTTTTCCTTTCAATATATGTGTATTTTTTTCACTGTACTCCAATTGAAAGAGTTAATCTTTATTGCTACATCAAACTTTTTTGAGTTCTAGTTTTTTGAATTACTAACCTTGCAACCTGATAAAACTCACTTAATCTCTAAATTTCTTCTCCTAAAAATTGAAATAAAAATTTCCTACTTTATAAGATCTTTTGAGAACCTTATCATTTAATCAGACCAAGATTGTCATTTGCCTATGTTTCCATATTTAATCTTTATGGTTCTGCTATAATGATCAAAATAAATTCATAGGTATCTATATTTAAAGGTTATCGTTGAGAATACTACTATAAGTAATTCAAGACAAATAATTTGATTAACATCAACCGATCATATCCTAAGGAAATCAAATTAATTTCCATGATTTTACTTTAAAATCATAGGGAGAATAATTTTCTCATAATGTTATAATAAGATGAAAGCTGGTTAGATTAGATATGCACTCACTTTTAAGGTCAAGATTTAGAAATAAATACAATGGATCGAACCTGTATTAAAAGTATGTAGAATAAACTCTTTAGAAGCTCTCGTGGACAAATAAACGCACCATAGATTATTTTTATTCAACATATATAAAATTTGCATGAGTTATGACTCGCTTACCTTAGATTTATACTTATCAATGTCTATTTTTTATTTCTATTTTTAATTACCTAGACTTTTTCTGTTTATCATCCTCTGAGCCCACATTCCCATGTATGCTATTAGCTTTACTGGTTTTCCTTTCTATATTGGATCATGGAAAATATGGTTACTACAAACTTGAAAAGCAGTTTGCATTTTACATAAGAAATAATCCTACTGGATATAATGTTACTCTACTTTGAAATTTGTTAATTCTGTGCACCAAATATAAACACTGTATAGGAAAAAAGTTTTGCATAGCTCATAAACTTGTCCTAAAATGTACCTGTAGATTTTAACATGAAAATTCTCTTACATTTGTACATTCCACATTCTAATAAGGACTAATTGATATGAATTATGAGCAGTATAGAAATATGTGTATGTATGTCTGTATACTTACTTATATATATCTGTTCTAATGGAAACATGTATTTGAAGTCAGAATATCTGTTTGGTCCCAGTTCTCACTAATAATACGATCTCACTAAAGACACGTAAACTCAACAAACTTTACTTTCTCATTTACAAAACAGAGGTTATAATACCATTAAGCACACTGTCGTGGACATGTATTAATTTCACTAACTCAATATGTAGTCCCACTGCTTCTGGTGATAACCTCTTTTGTAAGATTGCAGAACAATGGCCATAATAATTCCCATCTCTGTATTCATCATGTTTGTGATATGACTTTGCAGTATGAGTACAGAACCTAAGAGAACTTACATACCTTATTTTCCCTCTTTTGAATTCTAAAGGGCCAGCAGCCAGTTGAACTGCCCAAATTAGCTTTCTAGAGAATGAGACACCATGTGGGGCAGTGCTGTTCTCTCTCTACTAAGGCATTTCAGACTAGCCTGCTCCAAGCTGGACTGGCAGATACATCCAGTGAAAGCAGTCAAGCTGGGATGTTATAACAGATGAGCCAATTGAAAATGCAGGCTCACAGGTCCATGATATAAAAAGGAGTTGGTGTTTTAAATCACAAAGTTTTCAGGTGATTTGTTGCATTACAAAGCCTATATGGGAAAAAAATCCTTGAATTTTCTAATCATTATCATTGCTTCAGTGAAAAGAACTGTGCCTCAGGATGTTCTGATGATAATCACCATTGAAACTGCTACAATAATTATTGGCAGAGAGAAGCTCTTTTCATACTAGGATTTCCGTGTTAACAGAATGTCTGGTAAGAGACTGATGGTCACCTGCCACCATTCCTGTCACCACTCTTATAATGTAGACATCTTGAAAAAAGCAAAGAGGAAAGGCAAATGGTAATGAAAACTTGTTGGCATCTTTTGAGTGTGCAGACCCAATGTTGTCTGAAGGCATGGCTACTTAGGATCTTTCCATTTCATAAGCCATTAATATCAATTATAATTTAAGTGACTGTCACTTGGCTTTTTGTTTTCTGTAATTAAAAGTCCAAACTAATACACATGGTGATATAATTTGGCTCTTGTTCCCACCCAAATCTCATGTCAAATTGTAATCCCCATGAGTTGGAGGAGGGACTTGATGGGAGGTGATTGAATTATGGGGGTGGACTTCTCCCTTGTTGGTCTTGTGATCGTGGATGAGTTCTCATGAGATTTGGTTGTTTAAAAGTTTGTAGCACTTCCCCTTTCTTTTTCTCTTTCTCTTCCGCTGCCCTGTGAAGATGTGCTTACCTTCCATCTGGGGAGATGTGCTTGCATTCCTTTCACCCTTCTTGCATGATTGTAAGTTTCATGAGACCTCCCACCTATACCTTCTGTACAATCTATGGAGCTGTGAGTCAGTTAGGCTTCTTTTCCTTGTAAATTACCTAGTCTCAGGTATTATAGTAATTTATAGCAATGTGAGCATGAACTAGTACACATGGTTATTATAAAATCAGAGTGAAAGAAAAATACAGTCAGCTTTTATATCCATGAGGGATTCATTGGTTCCAAGATCAGCCCCCCAACACTAAAATTAAAAAATGTTTAAGTCCCTTATATAAAATGGTGCATTATTTGTAGATAATCTATGCACATCCCCTTATATGCTTTAAATAATCTCTACATTACTTATAATACTAATGCAATGAAAATGCTGTGTGAGAATTTACATGCTGTATTGTTTTCTATTTATATTATTTAAATTGTTGTATTGTTATTTTTATTTTTAATCATAAAAAAATCTTTTTGATTACAGTTAGTTGAGTCCTTGAGGAATGGGTATGGAACCCATGAGTTTTCAGGGCCCACTGTGTGTGTGTGTGTGTGTGTGTGTGTGTGTGTGTGTATGTGTCTGTGTGTGTAATATGACATTTATAAATTAAAGCAGAGATTGACAAAAATGTTCTATAATTCTATAAAATGCTGAATAGTAAATATTTTAAGTTTTGTCCTCCAAAAAGTCTCTGTTGCAACTATTCATCCTTGTCATTGCAGTGAGAAAGCAGCCATAGACATGTAAATGTATGAGTATGGTTGTGTTCCAACAAAACATCTTTTTACTAAAAGCAGGCTGTGGGAGCAACATCAGTAAATGACAGAGTAAGGACTCTGAAAACCCCCTCTTCCAAGAAAGCAATAAAGAAAACTGGCAAAATTGACAAAGGCATTTTTTTTTCCAGAAATCTAGAAATTATTTGAAAGGTGATGGCAAGTCAGAGACTGTCATAAGAACAGACTGAATACCATAAGAACAGTAAATTTTATAGTATATTAACCTCAGTTATTCCCATTGCCCCCTTTAGTTCCAGGGGGTATCCTTGAACAATTAGCCTCCAATCAGCCTTGCACTCACCAGAGGGGGTAGTATTAGGTTGTAGCACCTTCAAAATCTCATTTCCAGATAATTGTGATTTACTGATCTGTCTAGTATACGTCATAAAGAATTTGACATTGCCCAGAGAGAGAGAGAGAGAGAGAGATCTGGCCTTTGCCTCACATTCTGGGAAGTAATCAACATCATACACTTCTGTCATCAAAGGAGTGTTTGTTTAGACCAAGGGTTGGCCATACCAAATCTTAGGATGGGGTGAGGCTTGCAACACCTAACAGTTTTAGGGTATGAAATGATAAATCTAGAAACACTAACCATGTGATTAAGATGTGGGGGATGTCTTTGGATCATATGATATCTATTAACTTCAATATTGAATTCAGTCATGTGGATAATCATTCAATCATACATATGTAAGTAAGTCCCACCCCAAATCTCCAAATACTGTATCTCTGGTGAGCTTCTCTGGTTGGCAGCACTACATGTATGTTGCCACATATTAATTCCGGAAAGACAGTGTCTCTTGAGGACAACAGAATCTTCATGTTTAGAACTTTTCCAGGCTCTGCCCTGAACAACTCTTTCTTTGGTTAATTTTAATTTGTATTTTTTCCTTATACTAAAGTAAAATCATGACTATAATAGCTTTTAATGAGTTTTGTGAAGACTTCCAGCAAATCATCAAAACTTAGGGTAGTCTTGGAAATTTTCCAAACCTGCAGTTTTTGTCAGAAGGATAGACCTGGCAATCTAAAACTAAATCTAAATCTAAAACTATTCCCTCAAACTTTGCAGTTTGTCTAACTCTAGGTAGCTGATACCAGGAGTGTTGGCAAGAATGGCCCTGACTCACTGAAACATGTTGCTTGAAAAAAGAATGAATGAGTGGTTAGAGGATAAAGAATTTTTGAATGGTCATGGGGTCACCAACAGTATAGAGCTGCAGATGTGTTGTGATCAATTAACAAAAGCAAAAGTTACCAATAGAGTTAAGAAATAATGGATCAAACTCCAGAAGAATTGGTTAACTGAATGCATAAGGACATATGAAGTAGTAAGAAATAAACTAAATCTATAATTTCTTGCTTATTGATATCTGTGATAGCTAAAATTAAAGCAACAGAGGAAATTGAAGTAGATACTGATGCTAGGCCAAGCTTGGATTCTCTCTGGTTCAAGCTACAGCTTCTTGCCTCAACTATCCTACCAATAAGTAAAATTAATATAAAAATAAAAATAAAAAATATATTAAGGTAAATGCTGACTTTGGGCCTGACTGATATCTTTACTAGTCTGAATCATAACCTTCAGGCCCTTAGTCTAAATCACAACCTACAGGCCCCATAACCTAAAGGCCCCTACCAAGGGGTAAAGTAACTTAGTCGGGGCCTGTAGGTTATGATTCAGATTTTGGTCACTCATTTATGTGAGTGAGCAAAATGATTACAGAGTAGGAAAAAGACATTTCTGATATGCCTTGGCGTGGGAACCCCATGCACTATGGTTCCAACAAAGAATGAAAATGAATGTTCTCAAACATATCTACATACACATAATGTTAAACTTAAAGGACATGAAAGAGATATGAAAATATTTGAAGAAATAATTGCTTAAACCTTTCTAGGTTTGATGAAAGACGTTAATCTGCACATGCAAAAAATCTCACTAGATTCCAAGAGATCCACACCTAGATATATCATAATAAAATGGTTAAAAGCCAAACAAAAAGACTAACTTGAAAGTTGCAAGAGAGAAGGGATTTATAACATAAAAATTCCTCAATAAGATCAACAACTGATTATTCATCAGAAACCTTGTAGGCCAAAAGGCAACAGGATGACATATTCAAAGTGCTAGAAGATTAAAAAGTTATCAGCCAAGAATTCTATATTGACAAAACTATCCTCCAAAAATAAAGAAAAATGTAAAACATAATTAGCGTTAAAAAAACATAAAATATGCTGTTAGCAAATCTGTTTTACTAGACATACTAAAGAAAATCCTATCCTTCAGGGTGAAATGAAAGAATGCTAGACAATAACTTGAAACTATTTGAAGAAATTAAGAGCATCAGTTAAGGTAATTACGTTAGTTACACAAAAAATAGGATAAATGTATTTATTTTTTGTAACATTCCTTTCTCATTTAAAAGACACTTTATAAAGCAATAATTATAAATTTATGTTTATTGGCAGAAAATAAAGATGTAACTTGTATGATAATTAGAGTAATGGAGGGTTGAAACTATAAAACAGTATACAATGTTTTTATACTATTGAAGTTAAGCCAGTATTAATCTGAACTAGATTGTTCTAAATTAAAATATAAATCATATTTATCAGGGCAGGCACAAAGAAACAAACTAAAATATATAATGTAAAGTATAATAAAGGAATTAAAAAGTAGAAAAATTATCTATTTATCATACATACACAAAAAGGCGGCAATAGAATCAAGGACACAAAAAACATAAGACGTAGAAAATATAAATAACAGATAAATCCAATTTTATGAGCAATTAAATTAAATGAAAATAGATTAAATATCACAATTGAAAGCTAGCAATTGGCAGAATTAATGTTTTTTAAAAACTATCTGACCATATACTGTCTAAAAGAGAGAATTTAGATTCAAAGAGTAAACCTAAAGTAAAAGGATGAGAAAAAAATATATTCTGCAAATAGTAAATAAAAATAAGTAAAAAGAAAGCTAAAGTGGCTATAGAAAATAGGCTTTAAAGTGAAAATTGTTATAAGTAAATAAGGGTATTTTGTAATAATGAATGGGTTAAACCATCAAACACCTATAAAAATTATAAGCACATATGCATCTGACAACAGATCACCAAAATATATGAAAGAAGAATTTTCAGAATCAAGGGAGATGTAGAATATTTAACAATAACAATCAGAGACTTCAGTACCCAACTTTCAATAATGGATAGAAAAAGGCAGATGATTAACACGATGTAGAAAACTTGAACAGTACTACCAGCCAACTACACCTCCCAGATATCTATAGAACAATCCACCCAAAAACAGCAGGATATGCATTCTTCCCAAGTACACATGAAACATTTACACAGATAGGCTGAGTTTAGATAAAAAGATAAGCCTCCGCAATTTCAAAGAGTAGGTATCATGTAAAGTATGTTTTCTGATCACAATGGGATTAAATTAATAATCAATAGTAGATGAAAATTGGGAAATTCACAAATATGTAAAAATTAAAAGACTCGCTTTTAGCCAATGATTCAAAGAAAAAAATCATAGAAGAATTAAAAATACTTTGAGATGAGTGAAACAAAAATCTAACGAACCATATCTATGGAGTATTATCTAAAAAAAATTGTCTTGAAGGAAATTTATATCTATAATGATATATATTAAAAAAGAAAAATAAATCATATCAATGAACTAGAATTTTACCTTAAAAATACAGAAAACAATTGAGCAAACTAAAGAAAGCATTGATATGGTTTGGCTATGTCCCCATCTAACATCTCATCTTGAATTCTAATCCCCATAATCCCAATAATTCTTAAGTGTCAGGGGTGGGACTTGATGGAGGTAATTGGATCATGGGAGTGGTTTCTCTCATGCTGTTCTTGTGATAGTGAGTGAGTATCACAAGTTCTGATGGTCTTATAAGCACCTGGCATTTCCCTTGTTTGCACTCACTCTGTCCTGAGGCCTCCCCTCAGGAAACTTACAATAGGAATTGTTAATCAATTAAACTTCTTTCCTTTATAAATTACCCAGTCTCAGGTATTTCTTCATAGAGTGTACACTGACTACTACAGTAAGTTGGCACCTAGTGGGGTGCTGCTATAAAGATACCTGAAAATGTGGAAGCAACTTTGGAACTGGGTAACAGGTAGAGAGATTCAATCAGTTTGGAGGGCTCAGAAGAAGACAGGAAAGTGTAGGAAACTTTGGAACTTCCTAAAGACTTGTTGAATGGCTTTGAACAAAATGCAGTCAGTAAGATGGACAATAAAGTCCAGGCTGAGGTGGTCTCAGATGGAGATGTGGAACTTGTTGGGAGTTGGAATAAAGGTCACTTTTGCTATGCTTTTGCAAAGAGACTGGTGGTGTTGTGCCCCAGATCTAGAAATCTATGGAATTTTGAACTTGAAAGCGATGATTTAGGGCATCTGGTGGAAGAAATTTCTAAGCAGCAAAGCATTTGAGAGTAATCAGTACTTAAAAGTTTGGAAAATTTACAGCCTGATGATGCAATAGAAAAGAAAAAGTCTCTTTCTGGGGAGAAATACAAGCCCACTGCAGAAATGTGCTTAAGTAATAAAAAGCCAAATGTGAATCACCAAGACAATGGGGAAAATATCTCCAGGGCATGTCTGAGATCTTCCAGGCTGCCCCTCCCATCATAGACCTTGAAGCCTAGGAGAAAAAAATGGTTTTGTGGGCCAGGCCCAGGGCCCCCCTGCACTCTGAAGCTTTTGAAATGGTGCCCTGCATCTCAGCTGCTTCAGCTCCAGCCATGGCTAAAAGGAGCCAAGGTACAACTCAGGCCATTGCTTCAGAGTGTGAAAGCCCCAAGCCTTGATAAGTTCCACATGATCTTGAGCCTGTGGGTGCACAAAAGCCAAGAATTGAGGTTTGAGAACCTCAGTCTAGATCAGAAGATGTATGAAAATGCCTGGATGTTCAGGCAGAAGGCTCCTACAGAGGCAGAGCCCTCATGGAGAACCTCTGCTAGGGCAGTTCAGAAGGAAAATGTGGAGTTTTATCCCCATACAGAGTCCACACTGTGACACTGCCTAGTGCAACTGTGAGAAGAGGGCCACTGTCCTTCAGATCTCAGAATGGTAGATCCACCGACAGTTTTCACAATGCACCTGGAAAAGCTACAGACACTCAATGCCAGCCTGTGAAAGTAGATGGGAGGGTAGCTGTGTTAAAGCCGTAGGGGTGGAGCTGCCAAAGCCGTGGGAGCCCACTTCTTGCATCAGCATGACCTAGATATGAAACACAGAGTCAAAGGAGATCATTTTGGAACTTCAAGGTTTAATGACTGTCCCACTGGATTTTGGACTTTCATGAGGCCTGTATTCCCTTTGTTTTGGCCAATTTCTCCCATTTGGAATGGGTGTATTTATGCAATGCCTGGACCCCCATTGTATCTAGGAAGTAATTAACCTGCTTTTGATTTTACAGGTTCATGGTGAAAATGACTTAACTTGTCTCAGATGAGAATTTGGTCTTTGCCTTTTGGATTAATGCTGAAATGAGTGAAGACTTTGGAGGACAATTGGAAATGCATAATTGTATTTTGAAATATAAGAACATGAGATTTGGATGGGATCAGGGGCAGAATGATATGGCTTAGTTGTGTCCCCACCAAAAATCTCATCTTGAATTATAATCCTGATCATTCCAATTATCCCCACATGTCAAAGGTGAGACCAGGTGGAGGTAACTGGATGATGGGAGTGGTTTCCTCCCTGCTGCTTTCATGATAGTGAGTGAGTCTTACAAGATCTGATGGTTTTATGAGTGTCTGGCATTTCTCCTGCTTGCACTCTCTCCATCCTACCACCCTCTGAAGAAGATGCCTGCTTCTTGTTCAGCTTCTGTCATTATTGTAAGTTTCCTGAGGCTTCCCCAGCTATGTGGAACTGTGAGTCAGTTAAAACTATTTCCTTTTTAAATTACCTGATCTTGGCTATTTCTTCAGAGCAACATGAGAATAGACTAATATAAGCCTGCCTAAGCATAAGTAAGTACTTACTCATGATTACAGCAGAAAAAATTAAATAGAGAAGAGAAAAAATACAGAAAAGCAACAAAACCCAAAGTTAGTTACTTGAAATGATCAATAAAATTCATAAAACTTTAGCTAGAATGATCAAGAAAAAAATGAAAAAGAAGGTTCAAATTATTAAAACCCAAACTGAAAGAAGAGAAATTATTACTAACCTTATACAAATAAAAAGGATTATAATGGAATACTATGAAAAACTGTTTAGTAGAAAATTAGTCAAATAAATCAGATGAAATAGAAAAAAATTATACAAAGATGTATGCTACCAAAACTGACTTAAGAAGAAATAGAAAATCTGAATAGACCTATAGCAAATAAAGAGATGAAATTATTAGTCTAAAAAGTTTCCGTAAAGAAAAATCCCAAAACAATATGACTTCTCTGGTAATTTCTACCAAATATTTAAAGAAGTGCTGATACCAATCCTTTGTAAACTGTTCTGGAAAATAGAAGAGTATGAATGCTTCTTCACTCAATATCTGAAGGCTTTATTATATTGAAATGAAATCATGACAAAGACATCACAATAAAAGAAAACTACAGACCAATTACTTTTATGAAT
The DNA here is from genome assembly GCA_963573385.1 of Cacajao melanocephalus. Lineage (NCBI taxonomy): Eukaryota > Metazoa > Chordata > Mammalia > Primates > Pitheciidae > Cacajao > Cacajao melanocephalus. Next base: position 10,855 of record CAUYLG010051629.1, on the reverse strand, counting down.
ATAGATGCAAATTTCCTCAACAATATACTGGTAAACTCAATCCAGCAATATAGAAAAAGTACCATACAACATAACCAAGTGCAATTAATTCCAGGAATGTAAGATTGGTTCAACATACTAAAAATCAATCAATGTAATACCTCATGTAACATGTTAAAGAATAAAGGACAAAACCTTCACTATTTTCTCAAAAGATGCAGAATAATCACTTCACAAATCCAACACCCTTTCATGATAAAACATTCAACAAACCATGAATATAAGGAATTTCCTCAATCTGATAAACACATCTACAAAAAAAAATTCAGAGCTAACATCATATTTCATGTTGAAACACTCGAAGTTTTTTACTTATGACTAAGAACAAGACAAGAATATTCATGTTACTACTTCTATTCAACATTGTGCTAGAGGTTTTATAAAGGACATTTGATGAAAAAAGAAATAAAAGGCATACAAATTGGAATGTGAAAGTAAAAAACTATCTCTACTTGTAGATGATATTATTTGTGTACAGAAGATCTTAAGAAGTCAACAGTAGACTATTAGTGCTAGTAAACAAGTTCAGCAAATTTGCCAGATTCAAGGTCCATATAAAAAAATGGATTGTATATTTATAGACCAGCAATTAACACTCTAAAAATGACATTAAGACAATAATTGCTTTTAAAATGGTTTTTAAAATAAAAGTGCTTAGGAATAGTTTAACAAATGAAGTGAATAACTTATACACTGACAATGATAAGACATCATTGAAGGAAGTTAAAGAAGACCTGAGTAAATGGAATTGCATCCCTTGCTCAAGGATAAACAGTTTGCTGAGGATGATGGTTTCCAGATTCATCCATGTCCCTACAAAGGACATGAACTCATCCTTTTTTATGCCTGCATAGTATTCCATGGTGTATATGTGTCACATTTTCCTTGTCCAGTCTATCGTTGATGAGCATTTGGGTTGGTTCCAGGTCTTTGCTATTGTAAACAGTGCTGCAATGACCATTACATGTGCATGTCTCTTTATAATAGAGCAATTTATAATTCTTTGGGTATATACCCAGTAATGGGATCACTTGGTAAAATGGTATTTCTATTTCTAGGTCCTTGAGGAATTGGCACACCGTCTTCCACAGTGGTTGAACTAATTTATGCTCCTTAAAATAAAACATTGTTCTCTTGATTTAGTAACTATTGTCTTAGTAATGATAGAAGATACAGTAGATAGTGGGGAACAATAAACATGCATACAAATGCTCATACACATGAAAAATATATAACGATATACATTAAAATTTATTGACAATATCTAAGAACATCAAGAATTGGTAACCTTTACAATCATTTTATTTTCATTATTCTGTATTGGCTATTCTTAAAGAGTGACCATGATTTATTCAAGTAAATAAATAAATTTTATTTTATTATTAAAAGATCTAAATGCACACAAAATTTGAAAAAATTTATAATGACCAACTATATGCCAACCACCAAGATTCTTTTATTATATTTTACCTCTACTTGCTTTATCATACAGATGCTCCTTGATGTATGATGAGGTTATGTCCCAGAAAAGTAGTCATAAGTTGAAGATATTTAAAGTAAAAATGTATTCAGAACACATAATCTATAAATTGTATTAAATCCAAGTAAGACTACCCCAATATGAATTATATTCACACTGTCAAAGTTTAAAAGGATTCTGAAAGTGGCAGGGGGAAAGAAACAAGTAACTGGTAAAAGAAATTGAAGATACCAAAAAAAAAAAAAAAAAAAAAAAGGAAAGATATTCCATGTTCATGGATTGGAAGAGTCAATATTGTTAAAATGCCCATACTCTCCAAAGCAGCCTACAGATTCAATGCAATCACTGTCAAAAATATCAATGACATTCTTCACACAAATAAAAAAAATCCTAAAATTTATATGGAACCACTAAAGACCCAGAATAGCCAAAGATATCCTAAGCAAAATAAAGAAAACTGGAAGAATCACATTACTTCACTCAAATTATACTACAGAGCTATAGTAACCCAAACAGCATGGTACTGGCATGAAAACAGATACATAGACCAATGGAACAGAATGAAGAACACAAACAAATCCACATACCTACAGCTAACTCATTAACAAAGGGTACTAGGAAAACTAGATATCCGCATGCAAAAAACAAAAAAAACCAAACTAGACTGTATCTCTTGCCATACAAAATCAAATCAAAATGGACTAAAGACTTAATTCTAAGACCTCGAGCTATAAAAGTACTACAAGAAAACATTGAGGAAACTCTCCCAGGCAATGGCCTGGGCAAAAGTTTTTTGAGCAATACCCCACAAGCACAGGCAACCATGGCCAAAATGGGCAACTAGGATCACATCAAGTTAAAAAACTTCTGCACAGCAAAATAAACATTCAACAAAGTGAAGAGACAACCCACAGAATAGTGGAAAATATTTGCAAACTACCTATCTGAAGAGGGATTCATAGCCAGAGTATGCAAGGAGCTCATACAACACTATAGGAAAAAAATCTAATAATCTGACTAAAAGTAGGCAAAAGATTTGAAAAGAGATTTCTCTCTCTTTTTTTTCAATGCAGCTTCTTTTATGTAACTAATTACATAACTTGATTACATAGTGACATAGTTAAGTTAGGGGCAAGCTACCCAGAAATTGACTACAGACTTGACGAGCTGTTTTTTTGTGTTTGTTTTTGGAGATGGAGTTTTGCTCTTGTTGCTCAGGCTGGAGTGCAATGGCTGATCTCAGCGAACCACAACCTCTGCCTCCCAGGTTCAAGCGATCTCCTGCCTCTCAAAAGACGACATACAAATGGCAAACAGGCTTATGAAGAGGTGCCTCCTATGAAAACAATAGCATTGCTCATCAGAGAAATGCAAATTAAAACTACAATGAGATACCACCTCACCCCAGTTAAAATATCCAAGAGACAGGCAATAACAAATGCTGGTGTCTCTTGTACAAGGTTGGTGGGAATGTAAACTAGTGTAATCACTATGGAGAACAGTTTGGAGGTTCCTTAAAATACTAAAAATAGAGCTACCATGGGATCCAGCAATCCCACTGCTGGGTATACACCCGAAAGAAAGGAAACCAGTATATGGAAGAGATATCTGCATTCCCATGTTCATTACAGCACTATTCACAATAGCTGAGATTTGGAAGCAAGCTAAGTGTCCATCAACAGAAGAATGGATAAAGAATGGATAAAATTGGAAAATATATATATATTCTTTATCCACATACACACACACACACACACACACACACACACATATATATACACATACATACATACAGTGGAGTACTATTATTCTAATATTCAATACTAACATTCAGCCATAAACAGAATGAGATCTTGTCATTTGGAACAATATGAATATAACTTGAGATCACTATGTTAACTGAAATAAAGCATGCACAGAAAGACAAACATTGCATGTTCTCATTTACACTGGATCTAAAAATCAAAACAATTGGGCTCATGGACATAGAGAGTAGAAGGATGGTTACCAGAGGCTGGGAAGGGTGGTGGGGTTTGGGGAGGAGGTGGGGATGGTTAATGGGTACAAAAAAATAGAATGAATACAACTTACTCTTTGATAGCACCAAAAGGTGATTATAGTCGATAATAACTTGATTGTACATTTGAAACAACTAAAATAGTAAAAGTAAGTTCTTTGTAACACAAAAGATAAATGCTTGAGGAGATGGATTCCCATTCTTTATAATGTGATTATTATGCATTGCATGTCTGTGTCAAAACATATAATGTACCTCATATATTTTTTAATCTACAAAAATTTAAAATTATTTAATACGCCTAGTTTTTATCCACACCTATTATTTATCCACAAAATTATTTTTTGTGGATAAATAATACATTTATTATTTATCCACAAAAATTAAAATAAAAACAAATGAAGAAACACCACCAGTATACAATGTACTTCAAGAAAATAGAAAAACAAGAGCGAACACAAAATTAGTAGAAGAAAATAAATCAGAGAAGAAATAAAAACAGACTGCTTTCCATTGTTTAAAGATAAACAAGAGAAGAGATATATAAAAAGAAGAGTTGATTTGTTGAAAAGATAAACAAAATTGACAATAAGAAAAAAGAGAAAACTCAAATAAATAAAATGAGAGATGAAAAAGGAGACATTACAACTGATATTGCAGAAATCATAGAGGATCATAAAACTACTATGAACAATTACACACCAAATAATTGGAAAATAGAGAAGAAATAGATAAATTCCTGGAAACATAGAACCTACCAAAATTGCATTATGAATAAATAGACGCCTGAACAGACCAATAATGTGCAAGGAGATTGAATCAGTAATAAAAAGTCTCCCATGAAAAAAAGCTCAGTACCTCACAGCTTAATTTGTCAAATATTTACAGAAGATTTACTACCAGTTCTTCACAAAATATTCCAAAAAATTAAAGATGAGGGAATTCTTGCAAACTAATTCTACAAAGTCAGCTATACCCAGACACCAAAACCAGACAAGGTCGCAAAAACAAAAGAAGAAAAACTACAGGCCAATATCCCTGAGGAATATAGATGCAGGAATCCTCAATAAAATACTAGCAAACTGATTTCAACGGTATATGGTAAAGATTGTTCATCATGATCAAGTGAGATACATCCCATGGTGACTATAGTTAAAAGAGATGTATCTTATTCTTGAAAATTGGTGAGAGAACAGATTTAAAGTTTTCTCACCATAACAAATGAAGTACTGTATATGTTAATTAGCTCAATTTACCCATTCTACAATGTATGCATATTTTATAACATGTTGTACATGATAAATATAATTTTGTTTTTCAATTAAAAATAAAATTTAAAGAAGTTTTATAAAAGGGAAAAAATTAGGTTATGGACTACAACTATAGTATAGTCACTATTCTACATATTTATCATAATATTTTGCAAATAGATATAGGAATTGATGTAGATGAAGATAAATACAAATTCAGATGCAGATATAGATACAGATGTATAGATATATAAATTTATAAACAAAGATATATAGCTATAGATAACAAATTTTAACAGTAAAATTGCTTGAGACCTCTAAGATTATAGTTTTATGAGCTGCATTTTAAGTTTTTTTTTTTTTCACAATTTCTAATGCTTTCTAGAAGGAACATAGATTTTTAATAAAAATAAGTATTAAAAATATGAGCAATATGCTATTTTTCTCATAAAGGAAATACCAACTATAATACACTGAGAAAAAAATTGTGATTGGAGAAAATGTCACAGAGGAGATGACATGAGAATTAGATATGAAAGAAGGAATAAGAGTTTTCCACAAGTTGATGGAGGTTATTTCAAGAGAATGCAGAGTACCTGAAGAGTTGGCATAACTTGAGAAAACTGATGAATTAATGGCCTCGTATATCTAACGCTCAGGTTGCATAGAAGGTATTGGGAAGTGCGGTTGTAAAAGCACTCAGAAATCATGTGAATAAACACCTTGAATGTCCTCCTGAGGACAAGATCATTGAAGAACACAGCCTGACATTGAGAATGAAGGAGTTTCCTTTCCTCAGCATTTCCTAGCACACACCACCCCTTCAGAAATCACATGTCATTTCCCAACACAAGAGTGATTAGGCTCAGGTTCCTCAACGGTTGTTCTGCAAAATATGAATCACACAATTTATTTGCAATCCTTTATTATAGACATTCATGTTCATAGGATATAAATTATAACATAATAGAAATAAATGGAAAACCTAGGAATCACTGATTCTAAGAATGTCACTTAGCTAGAATGAAGGACAAAGAAGAATGGAGGTTTGTATGTGATCATAAAGGAATACAACTTATCTCAGAGCTTGAGAAACTCAGTACAGGATAGCTGAACAAATTCCAAGGCCAGAGCACTGTTCTCACTTCCTCTATTTCCAAAGATTATGATAATGTTGTCATTAAGGATACATGACTTCTGAAAAATCAGTCCATTCTCTTCCAGGCTTTGTGCAGGAGGTAGTTTGTTCAGTCAAACATGGCATTGCTTTCCTAGGTTGTTTAAAAAGTGGAAGAGTAAGCCCTGCAACTTCCCAGTTGACCTTGCTCCAGGCATGGTACTCACTGAGTTGTTTCCTACTGTGTCAGCTGACCCCTCCCATCTACCACTTCCATACCCATTTACCAGATAGCTAGAGATTCTGAAAACTCAGTTCTTAAACCAAAGTTATTTCTATTTTATAAACAAAAAATGAACTACCTGTTCCTGAATTTGCTTGGTCTTGATCCCATAAATAATGGGATTCAGCATAGGTGGAGCCAGAATGGACATTAGCCACCAAGATGTGGATATGAGGTGGAATGTGGCATCCAAACCTCTGGGTAGGGATTGTGAAGATGCCAGGCCCATAAAAGAGGATGATGATGCAGACATGGGAGCCATATGTGTTGAGAGCTTTGTGGCGAGCATCTGGAGAAGGCATGTGGAAGACAGTATGGAGAATCAGCATATGGGAAATAAAAATTAGCACAACATCTAAGACCACCGTTGACATTAGGATGGAAAACCCATACCAAATGTTTATTTGAATGTCATTACAAGCATATTTGGCTAGGCCAATGTGTTCACAAAAGGTGTGTGGAATAATATTATTCTGGCAGAAAGTCAATCTTTTTAAAAGAAATATAATAGGGAAAATTGTACCATAACTTCTCAGGAAGACAGTCACACCAATTTTCTTAATCAGAGCATTTGTAAGAATGGTGGTGTACCTCAGTGGGTAGCATATGGCAATGTAGTGGTCAAATGCCATTACCAGCAAGATCCCTGACTCAGAGATGAAGGTAGAATGGACAAAGAAGAGCTGAGTGATGCAACAATCCAGGGAGATGTCCCCAGCATGGAACCAGAAGATAGCTAAGGCCTGAGGAATGGTGGACGTGGAGAGGACAATGTCTGCTCCGGCTAGCATGCAGAGGAAGAGGTACATGGGTTCATGGAGGCTGCGCTTTGTGAGGATAATGAAGATAAGTAGGCTGTTCCCAAGAAGGGCGGTGACATAGGCAATGAGGAAGGGCACAGAAATCCACATGTGTTGGTCCTCTAGGCCAGGGATGCCCAGCAAGTGGAAGACTGTGTGGCTAGTGCCACTGTAGTTTACAGTAGGCATAGCTGGGGAGAACTTTCAGAACCTCACCTCCTATTCACAGAGGTAGAAGAAGATAAAATCTCCAATGTTCTTTGCGATGTCACCAGGAGCTTTTGGTATATTCCATAATCTCCATCTTTTTTGAACATGTAAATAACAAACATGCAAATATGAAAGGAGGTGGTCTGTACTCTAATGAATGACAGCCAGACAATATCTCTAAGTAATCAGAATAAGAGACATTATTGTATGCACTTTAATTGCAAATGGTGGACTATGAACACACAGAGGAAATTATTATTTCTGTGTGGGAAAGCTGAATAAGGTGATACTTAAACTTGAAATTGAGAAGTTTATTATAAAGTTAATGAAAAGAGGAAGTAGCATAAGAAAAGGTGAATATATAGATCAGTGCACAGTATGTTTCTGAAATATTTTCAGGCCAGCGTGGCTGGTGCATAAGGAGTACTGAGGAAAACAAAGGAGGTGGTGGTATAGGCAGGTTTTTCCTGAATGTGGAAGGTCTTGATTACAACTTCACCCTTAGTCCCCATCCTTCCCACAGGGGCAGCCATTAGTTTAGAAAGATGACCTGTTGATGTTTATTGGAGCATCGGTTGATTGAAGACACTGAAGGCTAAAGAGGCCAGTGGTGTTCTGGGAATGGAAAAAATCTTAATGTATTACAGTCACAGGATAATTAAGCTAATGTTTATTAAGCATTACTTTATGCCAGGGGCTGTAGTGTGCACAGTGCACTTTATATATTCTTAATGCAAGGAGTAGACATCCACTCTTAGAACTGGATATTATCCCTATTTCACACTTAAGGAAAGTGAGTCTTAGACAATATGAATAACTTGTCACTTGCCATAAAGTAGCAATTGAAAGAAATTAGATTTGAAACCTCTGACTTCACCACATACAGTTTGCTCACTTATGAAGAGGGTCAAGGTACCTTTAAGAGGTAACTGACTATACTTCTTTATCTGAGATGAAGCCCTCCTTGTGCTCACAGGCCAAGGAAGTAGTCTTAGAAATGGCTGAAACTAGAGAAAGAGTTATTTCTGGGGCATGAGGAGGGGTTGCAGTTCTTGATAATTGATAAATTCTTCTGCTGGTAGAAATGAACATGTAACTTCATCATTTACTTCCTAGCATACTCTTCACCCATTAGCGTATTCCTTCAGCAGGCCTATTTTGAGCATTGACTATTTTTTTCCCTACATCACGCTATGTGCCTGAGTCCTCAATGGGTTTATGGTTTCAGAGAATGGTGGGCTTGTAAGTAAATAGGTTTACTAAATGTTCCAGGTGGAATGGCTTCAGAGAGTACCTTCTGAGAAGAGAACCACAGTGAATTCCATTTTCATTGGAAAGAAGAAACGGAGGCAAATAATAAAATACCCTCTTCATGAGGTTTCTGAGGATATTAAAGGAGTATCTTAAAATATTTAATTGTTGGCTAAGATATATCTTGAGATGAGTAATATTTTTTCTTCCTTTCTAATTCACACTCTTAGTACATCCTATTCTTTCTTTCTGGGGAGGATAATTGGCTCTTAGTTACTTTTCACACCTGCTAAGATTCCCTGGCTGCCTCCACAAAGCTTCTTCCAATGTGTGGCCTAGGGCCGATGACTACAGTTCCCTGCCATTTTTAGGGCTCCTTTCATATGCCAAGAGTTGTTTGCAGCCTACATCAGTATATTTTATGTTTTCTCATCTCTAGTCTAACTATTAGGGTGCTTACTAGTTACTGGATTGCTTCTCTTTACTGCTCTTCAGTAAGTTCCATCTAGCCCACATTCTCTCACCCTCCCTTCCCAGATTCTCATCTTTCACTTCCGCCATAAGTGGAGACTTGTGCATATCTATCTACTTATCTGTGTCTGTCTGTCTGTCTGTCTGTCTGTCTGTCTATCTATCTATCTATCTATCTTGTATTTAAAGTCTCTAGGAGTTCTTTTATCTCTAGCCTGTATGATATAACACCACCTAATTCTTACCTTATTTCTGGAACCAGTACCACCCATAAAAGTCTAATTCACTCACTGGCCTCAGACTGAGACTTCAGGAACAGAAACAAGATCTGTAATAAAATTCAGTCTGTTAGGGGCCAGAAGTTGGGCTCTTTATCTTCTTTCAGAAGAACCCTTGAGGGAAGCACTTATGCCACACTCTCCAGGGAAAGAGCTATTTCCACCAGCCTTGCCTTCTTCCTAAGTGGGCTGATGCTCTAAAACCATTTCCCACCTTCCTCTCTTCTCCCTGCTCCTTTTCTCTTTTGTTTTTCTCAAGATGCTCTGATACAAAAGCCTCTCCCACCTAATCTAGCCTTACAACAGCCTATTTAAACAAATGTTAAACCAATTATTTAATGGGCGTATAAAGTCTGATGATTAATATGTATTAATGATTTATAAAGGTATGTTCTTCATGAAAAGTATAATGTTGAAGTTATATTCATCTCCCTGGTTTTGATGTTTTAACTTTCAGTCATGAATAATGATGCTTAACTCTGTTGCCTAAGATAAGTAAATATACATGCTTAATGGTTAGTAGAAAACATGTGAGTCATGAGTATTTTGGACATGTTTGTATTTCATTGTTTGTCTTCTTTGGCTGTTTAGTTTTTTTTGTTTTTACTTTTTCTTAATTTTCAGTTTGATTGTGATGTGCCAAGGCATAGCTTTCTTTGTTTTTATTCTCTTTGATGTTTGCTTAGCTTTTTGAAGCTGTAAATTTATGATTTTTACCTAATTTGGAAAATTTTAGTAATTATTTTTATTTTTTATTATACTTTAATTTCTGGAGTACATGTGCAGAATGTGCAGGTTTGTTATATAGGTATACATGTGCCATGGTGATTTGCTGCATCCATCACCTCATAATCTACATTAGGTATTTCTCCTAATGCTATCTCTCCCCTGGCCCCCAATACCCCGACAGGCCTTGGTGTGTGATGTTCCCCTCCCTGTGTCCGTGTGTTCTCATTGTTCAGCACCCACTTATGAGTGAGAACATGCGGTGTTTGGTTTTCTTTTCTTGTGTCTGTTTGCTGAGAATGATGGTTTCCAGCTTTAATCCATGTCCCTGCAAAGGACATAAACTCATCATTTTTAAAAAAAATTTATTTATTTTACTTTAGGTGCATACTATATCTGGCATTTCTCCCCATGTTATCCCTCTCCACCCTCCCCTTCCTTCCCACCCCCAACTCTCTCTCCCCTACCACCCACAACTGCCCCCAGTGTGTGATGCTCCTCTTCCTGAGTCCACGTGTTTTCGTTGTTCAACACCCACCTATGAGTGAGAATATAAGGTGTTTGGCTTTCTGTTCTTGTGTCAGTTTGCTGAGAATGATGGTTTCCAGATTCATCCAAGTCCCTACAAAGGACACGAACTCATCATTTTTTATGGCTGCGTAGTATTCCATAGTGTATATGTACCACATTTTCTTTGTCCAGTCTATCATTGATGGGCATTTGGGTTGGTTCCAGGTCTTTGCTATTGTAAACAGGGCTGCAATGAACATACGTGTGCATGTGTCTTTATAATAGAATGATTTATAGTTCTTTGGGTATATACCCAGTAATGGGATTGCTGGGTCAAATGGAATTTCTATTTCTAGATCCTTGAGAAATCGCCACACTGTCTTCCACAATGGTTGAACTAATTTTCACTCCCACCAACTGTGT